>JAMZAV010010722.1:0-19516 GCA_024449915.1 Sweltsa coloradensis
TTTGGGCGATATCAACGTTTGGTTAGTGGTTGAGTTTGACAAAAAAGTTGAAAACAGTTAGCCAGAATCTATAGAAATAAAGGTTTTATTTTGAGTTTTTTGAGGTGTTAAATATTAAAACCTTTATTTCCATAGATTCTGGCCAACTTTTTCAACTATTTCTTTCAAAAGTCAATACATCACCCTTACCTTAATGTCCATGTGAAATATGAACGTTGTAGCCCCACCTGTTTGGTCAGAATCCGCCCAAATAGCACGAAAAAATAGATTTTAGATCTTTCTCACAGCCTTGTATGAAAACTTCACAGGAGATTTTATATCTTACTCACAGCCTTGTTACAAACAATCAAAGATCCAACAGACCTAATGATTGCTTTGTATGGGCCGTGTTTATATGTTTTTATTATTATTTTAAATTAAAATTAACATTTTATAATTAAAAAGCTCATCCATCAACGCGACTAAAAAAGCGTTTGCGAAGCTTCCTAGTAACAATTAACAAGTAACAATAGGAACTTGACAACAATCACCTACATTGCGTTCAAAAAGCACTTGATAAGTAAAGAGATCCCACGCAAACTAAAAACTTACAAAAACGTTCATCCATCAACGCGACGGGACTTTAGCGTTTTTCTAGTATTTTTACAATTCGTTGGCAGTGATGATCTACAGAATGCTAGATAACCCCTAAACAACTATAATTGGATGAGCGTAGCGAGCGAAGCGAAAACTTCAATTTCACTGACCCCTCAAAAAATTTAGCTCCAATGTTTTTTTTTCGTTTGTTTGTTTGTTTGTTTTTCTGTCTGTTTGTTCGCACGATTCCGGGCAAATGGCATATGCGATTTTGATGAAATTTTGAGGGGACCTACGAAATCTCTGAACTTAGACGTGCCACGTTTTTGGGTACAATCGGAAGAAATATTTCTCATGAATATCGTACTTTAACGATTTTTTTCGATTTTTAGTGCGATATTTTCGTGATATTTGGGCTGATTCTGACCAAACGGGTGAGGCTAGAACGTTCATATTTCACATGATGTATTGCTTTTTGAAAGAAAAAGTTGAAAACATTATCCAGAAATCATATAAATAAAGGTTTTAAATTAAGTTTTTTGAGGTATTTAATAACAATTAACAAGTAACAATAGAAACTTGACAACAATCACCTACAATGCGTTCAAAAAGCACTTGATAAGTAAAGAGATCCCACGCAAACTAAAAACTTACAAAAAAGCTCATCCATCAACGCGACGGGACTTTAGCGTTTTCCTAGTAATATAAATCGTCGAATAGAAACCAACAAATAACGAAATGGCAAGACTCAAGTTCTGGGTTCGATTTCTCCGAGGGAATATTTTACGATTATTTAACGCGTTCACATGATAAGGTGTCCCTGCAGTAGGCCTAAGCATGGGCGTGTATCGGCGCCGGTCGGGAGCTAGCACCACCCACCGCCACGTGGCCACGACCAGGATCAGATCACTCGAGAAGCGACTTCGATTACGTAGCCTTCGGAATACTTCGGTCTGGCTGGATAGCGTTATTTTAATAGCAAAAATACATTTTATAAAGGCCCCCTTTTTATGGGCACCGATGCATCCCTGTATGGGGGGTTTTTTACTATAGCCGGGAGTCTAAAATCGTATTACAAAACCCCAAAGGGTTTTTTCCATTCTACATAAAACGAGCCCGGCAAAAACCATTCTTTCCAAAAATTTTCCGTTTTTTAAAAAGGCCTACTAGTACTAGAAAGTTAGACGGATCAAACGACGTCGTAAAAATGACTGAATTTGATTGGGGAAAGGGGTTTTTTAAAATTGTTAGTTTAAATTTTAAGAAATTTTATTGGACTGAAATGTTTTTTTTCAAAATTTTTTTTAAACCCAGATTGATCTATTTCATGCTAAAAAAGTTTCATTTTCCCAATTTCTAAAGTCCCAAAATAAGGGTTTTTTTTCGATATCAACCCTTGGCCAAAATTTTGTTAGAAATGGGGTTTTTCCCAAAAAGATGGTTAAAATGTTTACGAAAAGTATTTTTAAACAGTGTCCAATGGGGAAGGGAAGAATGGGGGGAAATTGCGGGGCTTTTTATTCTAAAGTCGGGATCCCAATACTTGGGACATGTGGTCACCCCCCCAAAAATCGGGGAAATTATTGTAAACTACAAAGTCTGGATTCATCTTGCCCAAATAAATTTGGGGGTCAGGGTCAGGTTTCCCCCCCCCCCCGGCTTGTGTTAGGAATGTTATCAAAAATATTTTATACTTACTGTGGATTACATCAGTTTTTGTCCTAGATTAATCCTTTCATGTTTTCTTTACAAGATACCCCGGCAATACACTAAAAGACACTTTAAGACTAATTTATTTTTTTTTTGGAAATAAAAAATATTTAATATAAATTTGTTAAAAGGGAGGGAGGCCCAGACTGAGATGGGAAGAAGTTATAGGGGGGGATAGCAATGGTTTTGGGAAAAGAAAAAATGCAGTTTGGGGAAAGGTTTAAAAACCAGGAAAGTTTGTTGGGGAAAGAACGAAAAATATGGAAAAAACGGGTGGAGGCCCCTGAGGAAAAAGAGATTTGGAGAGGAAGAAAGGGAAGAAAGATGATCAGAGGAAGAAAAAGATGTGGGGAAAAGCGTGGGGCATGGCTACCGGCTTCGATAACCCCGGGGACCCAAAATGGGGTTGGGAACCTCCCATGGGGGCTCGTTGTTAATTTAATTATGTTACTTTTTTTTGGTTTCGATTTGGGCTTTATGTCCATCCATGTGTAATTGGGTATTGTCAAAATCTTGCAACGTGGAGCGAAAAGGGAAAAGATTTTTCCCCCACCCCCCCCATTTTCTATTTGGGTTTTTTTTTTTAAAAAGTTCCCTTTGCCCAAGCCCCCCCAGCACTTGCAAGGGGTTGGAGTCTAGAAGGGCTCGCTCCCCTTTCGTGTGAAACCAAACTATTTCCTAGTTCTATTTGGGCTTGTTATAATTACCTTGCCCAAGCCTCCCAGCATCTTGCACCCCCGGGGGAGTCTAGAAGAGCTCGCTCGCTTTCGTGTGAAACCCTACTATTTTCCTATTTCTAGTTGGTTTGGGTTTTCTTTTTTCCCTTGAAAAGCCTCCGGGAAATTTTTGCACCCCGGGGGAAGTCTAGAAGACCCTGCTCGGCTCTCGTGTGAAACCAAACTAGTGATGAATACCAAAAGAAAATTTCTAATACAGGGCCACGAAAAGGGAGGGGTTGGGTTTATTTAAACTAAACCACCAAAATAATAATTGGGGGTTGGACTTTTCGACGATTTTCTTGGGGGCGCAAAAAAACATTTTCCCAAACTCATATCTTGCTTCAACAAAAGAAGGCAGATGTTTGGTATTGGGGGGGTTTGGGAAGGGGAATGCGCGGAAAAAGGAAGGTCGCCTTTGTGTATAAAGAGAAATTCTTTTCCCAACCCCAAGAAAAAAATTATCTGGGGCTAAAACACAGAGTTCCCCCGTGTGAAAGATCCCGAGGGGCTGAGCTAGCGTGAATAGAGTTGACAAAGTTGTTATTTGGGGAAAAAAAATTTTTCAAACCCCACAGCTTTTCTTTCTTTGGGCCCAACCTATACAAACATCGCATTTTAAAAATGTTGTGTCACAACAAACAACAACAAAGCGATGGTTATGGTTCTACTGTGATGTCATTGCCAAGCTAATTTTTGTCTCGACACAAACGTAACATTCGATTATTCAATTAAGTGTACACAAGTGCGGTAGGACACATGATTCAAAGAGTTAATTCACATGTAGGCCAAACCCCAAACAAAACGAACCTCAACCAACCTTTACATTTTACAATCCTTCTTGCTTCATAATCCCAAGAACTTGTTTTTTTGGAAATAATCTGTCTCCCCCCCGATTTTCCCCAAGAGTTTGGGGGCGCCAAGTATTTTTTCCTTTTTGGGGGGGGGGGGGGGGGGGGGGGGGGGGGGCAATCCCATTTTTCTTCGGCTTGGGGCCCCGGGGAAAGCTTAGCCCCAAAAAAAACGTTTTGTGGTTTGCTAAGGGCATTTTTTAAAAACCTTGATTCATCTAATCAAAGGGGGAAAGGGAATTTTTATTATTTTGATCAAGTTTACTTGGTATCGTTGGTTTCCATGGTGTAGGGGGCCAAAATTAAAAGGCCTTTTTTGCTTTAAAGGGGTTAAACTTTTTTTGTTTAGGATGGTTTAAATACCTTAGTGGTTTTTAGGCTTTTAAAAAACTTAAAAAAATTTGGTTTTTGCCCACAACTAAACCTCAGGGTGTATAAAATTATTTTAGGGCAATAAAATTTAGGGGCATTTTTTGGAAAAAAATTTAAAAATTAATAATTAAAAAAACCCAAACTAAATTTTCCAGAACTCAGACCCAGAAAACATTTTTTACAAAAAGGGCCCTTGGTAATAGGGTTTTAAAAACCTTTTCCCTTTTTTCCCCTAAAAGGGCAGGGGGTTTGGTTAAAATTTATAAAAAAAAAAAAAACCCGAAATCGGTGCCTTGAGCCCAAATAAGTGTTTTTGGAAAAAAAGGTTTTTGTCAATTTCCGTCATTCCTTGACATTTTTTATTTTTTATTTTCAGCGTCCCCGGCCCAGCCCAAACCCGAAGAAAGGTGTTTGGGGAAAGACTGACTAGATAATAGATAGTTCGCCAAAAACAATAAAAAATTATTTATTTTTTTTATTTAAAAAAATGGCTACGACCGTTCTTTGCGTACATCGTATCACAAGCAAAAGCAGTGTGTATACGAACATTTTTTTAGCGCGAGCAGGGGGTAAAACCCCCCACTACCCCAACTGCAGTGGCTACCACACTCCCCCGTGCAACCCCAATTTTACATGTAGGGCCTACTTTGTATCACTTTTTGGGGGGCCATGCACAAAAAAAACCCCTTGGGCTTGCCCTGGGTTTTGCGGGTGTGAAATTTTATTTATTTATTTATTTATTTTTTAAAAAATGGCCGATGGGGGAGAGAAAAAGAATTCCCAAAAAGGATAATTTTCCAAAAACGAAAAACCCCAAAAAGAACGAAAAGGTGACGGAACATAAAAATGACAAAAATATATTATAATAAAAAACAAAAAGAAAAATGAAAAACTGGGAACCCGCCTGAGGGGGCTTTTTTCCTTTCCTTTCTAGTACTAAAAACCCAAAGGGGAAAAAAATTTCAAAAAACAATATTAGGTTTATGTGTGGTTTGTTTTTTAAATCACAGTGACTTTATTTAGGGGTTGGGGCGGGGGCCAATTTTATTTAAAAAAAATTGTAAACTGTAAAGGGAAAGTGACTGTCTTCACAATAATTTTAAAAAATTTAACGACGGAAACCACTTAAACCTATTTAAAATACAAAAACCCCCAAATATGCAATTTTTAAAAAAATAAAAAAAAATTGGGGCTATGCACTGGCCCGCACTAGCTGGGCCCCATTGTATTTCTTTATTACAATATCTTTTTTTCCCCCAACCCCCCCCCCCCCCCCCCCCAAAAAAAACAACAAAAAAAAAAAAAGGTAATTTTCGCGGGGGGGCCCTGCAACCTATGCTCGAAAGCAAACCGGCGGTTCAACCTTTCCCCGAACCCGGGGCGAGGGTTTTAAACTGGGGGCCCGAGTCGGGAGACCCACTCAATTAAAAAAAGTGTTTCGGGCGCATGCTTTTTGTTCTTTTTTCAAAAATCTGTTTTGGGGTGGAATACAGCAAATCTAGGGGGCGGGGAAACCCACTCTGCGCCCCACAAAACAACGTTAAAAGAAGTCACTCGTTCCCCCCTTAAATAAAACTGTGTAGGATCTACTTTTTTCAAATTTTTTACTCTTACACCCAACTTGCACAATTTTATAATAATTAATAAAAAATTTTTGTGTGGGAAAATTGTGATAGGGGGATTTTTAATGCTCCCCCTTCCGGGGTGTCTAAAATAGGTATATTGGAGTAAGGGCAAAAGGCCCAAGGGATGCCCCTTTAAAATTAAAAAATTTTTTTAAAATTTTAATTAAAGGGAACAATTAATATAAAAAACAACAATTTTTAAATAAAATCTTTTTTTACTTGGGGCAATTCCAAAAACCCGCGGGGGTAAAGAATGGGGAAAACCCCCGCACGGGGGGCCCCCGCTAGCAGGGGAAAATTAATAAAAACATTGGCTAATTTTTCCCTTTGGGGTTTTAAAAATGGGTGGCAAAGCCAAAAAAAACCCCGCTTGTTTTGGCCCCCGTGGGGCCAACCCGAAAAAACCCCCGTGGTTTTTTTTTTTTTTTTTTTTAAAGGGGAAATTTTTTTTAAAAATGAGCCTAAGTTTCCCCTTTTCAAAAAAAGCTTTTTTTCAAAATGGGGAAAAAAAGCCAGGAGCCCCTTTATTTAAAATCTTGGGGCTTGGGAACTCCGTTTAAATGGTTTTTTGGATGGAAGTATTGGTTTTTTTAAAAGATTAATTTTTTTTATTAATTGGACTAAAAAAAGGAATGGGTTTTGTTTATTTAAACCAGGGGATAAAAAAAGTACTGAAAAAAAGTAAGGTCAAAAATTAAAAATTTTCTTGGAATTTTAAGGGGGTTTTAAGTTGGAAAATTGTGGAAAGGGGTTTGGAAATTTTGGGAATTGGGTAGGTTGTTAAGTTTTTTAAGAAATTCCTGTTTGGATTTTTGACTTGGAACGGCGTGGAAATTTGGGGACGGGAAGATTGGACGGGTGTGGGACCGTTGTTTTAATATTGTGGGAAAGTTTGTGGGTACGTGGTGGTAGTTGTGTAAACCCTGTGTAGTAAGTATGTGGTACCCTGTGTGGACTGGTTGGGAAGTTGTGGTACGTGTGTGGTACGGTTGGGTGGGTAAGTAAATTTTGGACGGGTGTGGTTTCGTGTGTTTGGGAGTGGGTAAGTTGGGGGAAGTGTGTTTTAACGTGGGGTAGTAATGATGTGGTACGTGTGTGGGGACGTGGTTGTAAAATATGTGGTACGTGTTTTGGGGTGGGTAAAAAAGGGGTGGGTAGGAAATATGTGGTTTGTGGGGTGGTAGTGGGGTTGAACTTTTTGGGCGTTTTGGGGTACTGGGGTCTGGTGAAGGTTTTGGCCCGGGGGTAACCCTGGTGACAAATTTATTGGGCCCCCCTTTTAAGTTTGAGGTAAAGGGATTTGGATGCAAATATTTACGGGGGCTTTAAAAAATTTTGTTATATTTTCCACCCAAATTTTTCCCCCCCAGGGGGGGGGAAAAAAAATTAACCAAAAAATTTTTTAAAAACCTTTTGCCCAATTAAATTAAAAAAGGTTTTTTTCCAAAAAAAAACACCCCAAAAAACAAAAACCAAAATCCCCTAAAAAAACGACAAACAAAGGGGTGGTTACTTGCATTACTTTTAAATAAAAATATAAAAAAAAACCCCCTTACCTAAATTATGATAATACTGAAAGATGTTTGTTAAAATGCCCTTTTTAAATCATTTTTCATAGGATCATTTTAAGTTGAATTTAAAGGGCAATAAACTAAAATTGCATGCCCCAAAATCGAAACATCCCTCTGTCAGACAACAAAAGGGTTGGGCATGAATTTTTTTATTTTAAGGGCCCGTTATGTGAAAAGAGATTTTTCTGAAAAAAGGGATTTTGTAAATATCCCCCTTAAAAAAAAAACTGGAAATTTGGAAAACTTACAATACGACCCCGTTTTTTCATAAAATTAAAAAAAGATTGGAAATTTAAATGACAGTAGTCATGTCACAGATGATTTGGGCCAGTTCAAATCGGGTGATTTTTTTAAAATTGGTGGGAAATTGTTTAGAGGTGTGGGAATTTTTTTTGGGGTTAATTTTTTGTTAAAAAATTTGGTTTCACGGTTCATTCTTCTTTTTGTCAACTTGAACTAATGCGTATTTTTTTTTTTTTTCAAAAGATGTTTTTTTAAGGGTAAATTCGCCGAGAGAATTTTTTTTTCTTCAAAATTTATTTCGAAAGATGAAAGGGGGCCCCCTTTAGCCTGAAAAGGGGGCCCCAAAAGGGGCCCCCACCCCGGCCAAGGGGCCCCCCCCCAGTCGCGGGGGCTGCGGGGGCGGAGCTACGCCCCCTGTGGGGTGGTACGTGTGTTTGGGAAGTAGTGGTAACGTGTGGTGGACGTGGGGTAGAAATAGGTGGTACGTGTGTGGTACGGGTTTTGGTTTCCTGCGGGTACGTGCGTGGTAAGGGGGTGTAAAAGTGGGGTAGAAGTGTTTGGCAAGTGTGTGGCCCCGTGTGTGGTACGTGTGTGGTACGTGTGTGGGAGTGGGTGGGGAAGTATCTGGTACGTGTGGTTTGGGACGTGTGTGGGACGGTGTGGGCACCCTGTGTGGTACTGGTGGTTTCTTTTTTTGTGGTAATCTGGTACGTGTGGGGGTTTCGTGTGTGGTTTCGTGTGTGGTACGTGTGGAAATTTTCGGTTGTGGTACGTGTGTGGTAAGTGTTGGTAAAGTGTGGGGGTAAAGTGGGTAGTAAGTTTGGTAGTGTGTGGTCGTGTGTGGTAATTTTGTTTGGGACGAGTGTGGACTGTGTAGTAATTTTTTTTGGTACGTGGGTGGTTAAAAGTGTGTGGTAAATATGTGGTACAGTGTGGTACTGGGTAATAAATATGTGGGCACGTGTTTTGGTACGTGCGTAGTAAGTATGTGGCACGTGTGTGGTACGGGGTGGTTTCGTGTGTGGTACGTGGTGGAAATATGTTGGGGACGAGTGTGGTCCCTGTGGATAAGTATGTGGTTACGTGTGTGGAAGTATTTTGGGGGGGAAATTTTGGGAAAAGTAATTTTTTTCCCTCTTTAAAATTGGGTCGGGTGTACGACTTGATAGACGGAGTTTGTTCCCCTTTTTAAAACGTAATAGAATCAATACATTTCGGGGGAAGCAAAAAAACAAAAAATTTTTTCCAAAAAAATTTAAAAAAAATATTTTATCATCCTCGTCCCTTTTTCAAGAATTAAAATTTGGGGCCCGCATAGCTCAGTTTGGGAAAAAAGTAGCCCGGGGCGGCTAAGGTTTACGGGTTCGATCCCCCGTGCCGTCACTTTTTTAAAAAAGAGGGGAGAGAGAGATTTACTGCTCGTCATAACTATCATGCTGATGCATACCTTACGAGTGACTGTGGTCCCACTCTTGAAACATAGAAGTCATCGTTACTTTTATCATCAACAAATACAACAATGCAAGTCATGGCTAACTGGAGCCCATGTGTTTTGGCCATGATTAATTTCAAGTTTACAAATTTTGCTTTTCTCCGGTCCCTGTTACCTGATTTTGGTTTTGAAAGCAAAAGTATCTGCGTCTGAGGTACATCTAAGTGTGGTCCAAGTTTCATAGTTCTAAGATGTGCCGTTTTCTCTGTAGGCTCTTATTCCTCTCCGTCAGAATTACCCAGCTAGCCAGCCAGCTAGAAGGTTTTCAACGATGTTCAGGCACTTTTTTTAAAGACAGAACGGGTTATCGGATCGGTCTGATTTTTTTTTGGTAGGTCATGGACCACATATCAGGTCATATACCGAGTTTCAAGATTGTAAATCTTTCGGGCGGCGTGTGCAGATAGCTGAAAACCCTCCAACTCGGGCAGGGCCGCGAGTTTCGTCGCTTAAGCAGTCGCGTGCGCATGGCTGTGGGCGAACGACCGTCGCCCTAGATTAAATATTACTCCGGGACTAAAAACTATATAGTCCATGAGCCAGTCATCCACCACCCCCCCGCAGTGCGGAAATTTTGAAATTGGTTTCGAGAAGCTATTTTTATCATTTTGATTTTGACTTGTTAGCCATCATGACTTTGGTGGGTGTACCCACCAGGGGTGACCAAACATTTTTGTCCCAAAACTAAAAATATTTATTTAGAGCCAACTATACGCAAATGGTCTAGTTTTTCTTCATAATATCATTTAAATTAAATATTGCGAATTTTAGAAACAAACTTTAGGAAGATATCATTACTATATCAGGAGATAGCACCCTATGCTGTTTTGGTCAACATGAAAATTTTTCGTTTTAATATGGGCATGTGACTAATGAAAGGTCTTGATGAGTCGATTAAAAATATGTAATTTTATGTACATGCCAATCATGCATTTTGGGTCAAAATCGTCAAAAAAACATTCAAAAAACCTCGCTGTGGAAAGCCGCATGCCGTAATCTTAAAATATGGTCACACCGTTTCATGTTTTGTTTATATTTAGTTTGAATAAATATAATTAGCATAGTTTTGGTGTATTTCGATTAAAAATTTTGTATTTGTTTAATTTAAATTGTTTAAAAGTTCCGAAAATGTTGTATTATTTCAAGGTAGTATTACATTGTTTTCGGTGAAATATTCTTTTTAAGTGTTCTGTATTATAAGAAAAATTTCATAAATTAACTGCCTCATTTAATCATTAAAGAGGCAATCGGTATTGAAGCCAAGATAAACATAAGCTGGCTATTATATCTATCACACAATAACATTTTCAGGCTGATACATAATTAGACGAGTGAGCGAAGCGAATGAGAATTCTGTTACGCTCTACTCGATCGGGCCTTGGCCGTGAGCATTGTCCAATGTATGTATGTTTGTCTGTCCGGGCTCATACGGCCGAACGGCCAAATAGATTGAGCTGAAATTTTAAACACACATCCGTGACCAGGTAACTGAGAACTGCTAACAAAATGAGCAATATCTGTTGCGATTTAAGCTCGCAAGAAATAAAAATTTGAAAAATTTAAATCTAGATTGCAAATGTTTAAAATACCCATTAGTAAAATAGAACACAGCCTGTGAAAGTTTGCGATCAGATGAACCAAGTAAATGTTTTATTATTATTTTGTTTTCATTTCTTCTGTCATTCTGTAAACGATGCTGGCTATCAAGGATACTATTATACACTTCGTTTGGGCTGGTGATGATCTACAAGAAACAGTGCGACGTATTTTATCTCGCAAACATCAGCTGGTAAGTAGGGTAGTATATTACTTTCCGAAACTAGAATGCGAGCTCTGGCAGTCGTTCTCGGGGACCCCCATATTCTCTGACGACCTTCCCAACGACGACGACCAGGACAAAACGAACAATGACAAAGACGATGACGACCACGACGCGAGAACCCCCCCTTTTCTTTCACCTTTACCCGTAGCTATTTCTGACCAGCGCCAGCATGGGATTTTCTATATCCTCTAGGTAAGAGTGGTGATTTTTGACCTAGCGGTTGTCGCACCCTTAATCCAAACTAAAACTAAATTGGGACGTATGGGACCAGCCTTTTCATAATAGGACGACAACAAACGGTTGACGCACCCTGAAACCAAAAAACTTAAAACCACTTTCTCTGTTTGCCTAGGCCTAAATATTTTATTTTTTTGGGTTTATTTGGATTAAGGACGCGTCAACCGTTAGGTTATAATGCACGACTCTAGCCTAGGGGATGGGGAGGAGTGGAGTGGCCCATGCTGATCAGAACCAGCCATGGGTAAGGGGAGGAAGAGGGATTTCTCACGTCGTGGTCGTCATTGTCTTTATGAATGGTTTATGAAGGCCCCATACAACCAATTTTTTTTTTTACAGTGGGTATTTTGGTCACCCCTGGTGGGTATATCCACCAAAACCGTGATGGCTAACAATCGGAAATCGAAAGTCAATATATAAAAGTACCTAAAACCACCCTCAGACCTTCAGCCCCCCAACCCCCACCCCCCGGGGGGGGGGGGATGGGGGGGGGGGGAGGAGGAGGTATGCATACTGTCGGCTCAACGTCTATATAGGGGGCATAAACAGATAAACGTAACATCCCGACTCTGATGACAAATTCTAACGAAGCCAACTATCAATGATTATGAATCCAGTTCAAACCGGCGCATCTGAAATTTACAGCCTAAAGAGTGACTCGTCGTTCAACCAAACCCAACAGCCACAAAATGTGATGTTAGCAGTGGAATGCACCTGTTGTGCAGAAGAGAAAGGGCTTAGTCACCGTCTGTCGTGCGTCACTCGCTAGGGTGAGTCAGCGGCGGATATATAAAACATTGCAGCAAGGAACTCGCAGATAACTTCAAGCCTAGAACCTTGACCGGCACCATTTTATTCCCCATCATTTCATTTAGTCATGAATGTTTCGATTTACTTGTTGATAGTAGGTAAGCTGGTTCTGATTTTCTCACACTATACGAAACACTATGGCTATGGACAAGTGCATAATATGGTTTCTAACAATAATTTTACATCTTAATTACGTGATTAGCAAGACTAAGGGCATAGAGATTTTTCCATTTTAAAAGGGAAAGATTGATTTCGATGAAAATTTAATGAATTCGCTCAACAAAATGGTCGAAATATGGGTTATTCAAGTTGAACGTAGTATGCTACGGTGAGCGTGGAGCGCTACAGGGGTGGGGGGACCTTGCCCCCAATAGCTTGCCGCCCCGGGGTCAACTCAAATGCCTGCCGCACGCGTAAAATTACAAAATCAAATTACAAATTACCAAACCCCCCAAAAAATTAGCTCTACCGGGCAAACGGCATTTTGCGATCTTGATGAAAATTGAGGGGACCATCGAAATCTCTGAACTTAGACTGCTCGTTTTTGGTATAATCGAAGAAATTTTTCCCCATGAATATCGTACAATTACGATTTTTTTCGATTGTTAGTGCGATTTTTGCGTGACATTTGGGCCGAGTCTGACCAAACGGGAGGGGCTACAACGTTCATATTTACATGGACATTAAGTTTGTAAGAAAAAGTTGGAAAAGTTAGCCAGAATCCATTGAAATGAAGGTTTTAATATAAGTTTTTTAGGTATACAAAATAATTAACAAGTAATATAGAAACTTGAAAACAATCACCTACAATGCGTACAAAAAATAGTCCTTCGGGCCTCCAGATATTTTTCATTCTAATTACCATGTAGCAATTAGTACTATTCTTTCTAAAAACTTAAAAAAGCTCATCCAACAAAAGCGACTGGAAAAAAGCGTTCGCGAAGCGGCCTAGTTACTTACCACCGTACCACATTTCGTACCACACACGTACCCCACACGTACCACACACGTACCACACACGTAACACATACTTACCACACACGTACCACACACGTACCACACACGTACCACATACTTACTAGTTACTACACACGTACAACACACGTACCACACACGTACCACATACTTACCACACACGTACCACACACGTACCACACACGTACCACACACGTACCACACACGTACCACACACGTACCACACACGTACCACACACGTACCACACACGTACCACACACTACTTCCTTACACTTAGAAAATCATTCACAAGGGGGAAAAGGGAGCTTGCCTTTTATTGCACATTTGCGCCATAAGTAAGATGCAAGCATCTGAAGGCTGCTTTCTCCTTCCTAGGAGTTGGCTTTGGACTATAGGAACCACGACGCATGCAACAGGTAACAAAGTAATTCACACTGTAACGTGCACAAAGTTTATTTTTCCATTTGGTTTGCATCCTCCCGCATATTTTGAGCTTGTTGGCAGGTAATTCCCCCCTCCGGACGCCCTGGGGGGGTGGGGGGTGGGGGGTGCATTGTCGAAATGCTAGGACGTCGAGCTGAAGAGTCAAATGCTGGAATTGAGCCATGTAAATAAGGGCTTTTACATCCCCGATAAATTCTTCTCACACCCTATGCACCTCCCACTGCACACCCTATGCCTACACCTCAGGCTTGTGATAGACCATGTGGCGTATGCCCGCGACTCTGCGCAGAGCATGGAAGTTAGTTCAATGTTTCGTTCAAGTTAATGAATTCAAGGGTTTGATTCAATGAGTTTTCCTTCAATGGTACCGTTTATACAGTCAAATGAATTTGTCCAATACCTTGATCAAAGGGTTTGATTCAACCCATTTTAGTTTAGAGCATGTCCTATTTTTCGTCAAAAGATTTGATGAAATCTAACGATGAGGAGTCACTTACGTCACTGGCCTAATCATGTTCAGTACTGGATCAAAGAAGATATGTCTGGGAATTGTTTACACTTCACAGCTGTTGTTTTGTTGTGTTTTCCACTTTTCCGAAGCAAAGCTACATCATTCGCTCACTCTCCACAGTCGAAAGTATAGAAAGTCAAGACCTTCTAGATATTTGTCACGGGTAGCTCTGGCTGGCTAGGACACAGATGTTGACCTTTCAATACATTGAACCGTGTAAATAGCTGTTCAATGTTTCCTTCAATGGGTCCTGATTAATAAATCAATGGCTTGAACAAACACTGAACCATCTAATTCAGGCTTTATACAGTGACACTTTCAAAATCTTCAAAAGCATCCATCTTCTGGAGAATCAACAATAATTCATGATAATATATTATATGTACGCTAGACCGTGAAGCCTTTATAGTTTATAATATATCTTGCCTGGCAAATATACCATATTATATTTTATACCAATTTCAAATAAAATTGAGAATATTGTTACATCTTAGCACAATTATATTCGTATTGAATTTAAATTAACTGTGAATAAATATTTAAAAGGTTTCATTGGTCGGAAAACACTCCCGTAGGTGTTATTGATTATATGGAAATCATTAATCAATCTAGAAATAAAAACATCCATCTCAGCCAGGTATCGAACCCGGGTCTCCCGAACGTCCGAGCATTGTTGCAGTACTGCAGGTTCCAATCTGCACCAACAATCCAGAAGCTCCCGACTGGCATTCGGGAGACCCGTGTTCGATACCCGGCTGACACGGATTTTGTCATTTCCGATTTCCATATAATGTGCATACAGTTTTGATTTTTTGGATGAGCGTAGCGAAGATTCCATTTCACTACACTGGAGAAAAAAATCCGGAATGTTTTTTTTCTTTCTTTTTTTGTATTTTTGTGTGTTTGTTAACACGATTCCGGCTAAACCGATACTCCAATTGAGATGAAATTTTCTGGAGGCCTTCGAAATCTCTGAACTTAGAACTGCCACGTTTTTGAACGCAATCGAAAAATTATTTCTCATAAAAATCGCAATTTTACGATTTTTTTCGATTAAAAAAAAATCTTCGACTGTTAACACCTACATGCTTTATCCGATTGTAATGATTTTTACAATGAACCTTTATTTTATGAATAAATATATTCTTGTGAAATTTGAGCATAATCGAAAAATTATTTCTCATGAAAATCACAGTTTTAGATTTTTTTGATTTTTTAACTTTCTTCAGCTTATAACGCCTACATGCTTTATCCGATTGTAATGATATTTTTTACAGAACCTTAATTTTATGAATTAATATATTTGTGTGAAATGTGAGCGTAATCGAATAATTATTTCTGATGAAAATCGCAATTTTACGCTTTTTTTTCGTGTTTAAACAATTACGCTCATCCAACAACACGCCTGAAAAAGCGTTTGCGAAGCTTCCTAGGTTCAGAATTTGAAAGCTGCCTTTGAAGAATATGAAATAACTTATTCTACGAAGTTCGGGGTGGATGGAATGGGGACGGTGACGGGAGGGCAGGGCAGCGGGGAAAACAAGCCTGCTTTGTGTTTTCCCATGAATCCGAAACCATCCAATCACCTGACTTTGTCTTTGGTTGCTGTTATAAAGTTCCAGTCAGCACCTTACAGACACCATCAAGAGTGTGGGTTGCAAACTATTATGCGAAGCGAAGATTCCATTCTACTACACAGGAGAAAAAATCCGGAATGTTTTTTTCTTTTTTGTATTTTTGGCTGTTTGTTAAACACGATTCTGCTAAAATCGATACTCCAATCGCGATGAAATTTTCTGGAGACCTTTGAAATCTCCGAACTTAGAACTGCCACCATTTTGAGCGCAATCAAAAAATTATTTCTCATGAAAATTGCAATTTTACGATGTTTCTTATTTTGTTTTCTGTTTGTATTTTTGTGTGTTTAACACGATTCCAGCTAAACCGATACTCCAATTTCGTGAAATTTTCTGGAGGCCTTTGAAATCTCTGTACTTAGAAAATGCCTCGTGCGAAAAATCGATCGAAAAATTATTTCTCATAAAAATCGCAATTTTAAGATTTGTTTCTTTTTTTTGTTGTATTTTTGTGTGTTTGTTAACACGATTTCGGCTTAACCGATACTCCAATTGCGATGAAATTTTCTGGAAGCCTTTGAAATCTCTGAACTTAGAACTGCCACGTTTTTTAGCGCAATCGTAAAATTATTTCTCATTAAAAACGCAATTTTTTTTCTTTTTGTTTTTCCTTTTTGTTTTTTATTTTTGTGTGTTTGTTAGCACGATTCCGGCTAAACCGATACTCCAATTGCGAAAAAAAATTTCGGGAGACCTTGAAATCTCCGAACTTATAACTGTCACCTTTTTGAGCGCAACCTAAAAAATATTTCTCATGAAAATTGCAATTAACGATTTTTTTCGATTTTTTTTTGTTTGTATTTTTGTGTGTTTGTTAACACAATTCCGGCTAAACCGATACTCCAATTTCGATGAAATTTTCTGGAGGCCTTTGAAATCTCTGAACTTAGTACAGCACGTGCGAAAAATCGACCCAAAACTTATTTCTCATAAAAATCGCAATTTTACGATTTTTTTGTTTTTGTTTTTTCTTTTTGTTTGTATTTTTGTGTGTTTTTTGTATGTCAAGCTCGTGCCAACTTTTTTTACAATGTTAAATGCCCATTTAAAAAACCGCTCGGTCGTCAAATTCAGCTAATTTCACATACAATACGTACCACTTTTTTACCTTTAATTTTCAACCTAAAAATCTGAATTTTTGGAAGTCTGTTCACAAAGGATGAGCGCGTGTCTCTATCAAAGCCGATTTTTAAATTTCAAATAATTGTCTTACACAAAATCGGGAAATTACTATAAATTAACTGTTTGGTGTCATATTTACGGTCAGTTAACAAGAAAAGTGAGCAGTACTTGGAAAATGTGCCTTGATACCAACTATTTCACATTCTTGCTTAATATTTTGGTGCAAACCACAACCCGATAGGACAAATGATACAGCTTCCAAGTGATCCTGAATTTACCTCTGCGTTCTGCGTCAAAGCCTGATTTTCTCGAGCTTAGACAACAGTCTTAACACGATTTCGGTAAACCGCTACTCCAATTTGGATGAAATTTTCTGGAGACCTTTGAAATCTCTGAACTTAGAACTGCCACCTTTTTGAGCGCGATCGAAAAATTATTTTTCATGAAAATCGCAATTTTAAGATTTTTTTCGTTTTTCTTTTTTGTTTGTATTTTTGTGTGTTTGTTAACACGAATCCGGCTAAACCGATACTCCAATTGCGATGAAATTTTCTGGAGGCCTTCGAAATCTCTGAACTTAGAACGGTTACGTTTTTGAGCGCAATCGAAAAATTATTTCTGATGAAAATCGCAATTTTACGATTTTTTTCGATTTTAAAAAAGTCTTCGACTTATAACCCTACATTTTATTCGATTGTAATTATTTTTTCACAGAATCTTCATTTTATGAATTGATATATTCGTGTGAAATTTTAGCGTAATCGAAAAAATATTTCTCATGAAAATCGCAATTTTACGATTTTTTTTTAAATTTAAATTTCATCGACTAATAACACCTACAAGCTTTATCCGCTTGTGATGATTTTCAACAGCACCTTAATTTTATGAATTAATATATTCGTGTGAAATTTGAGTGCAATCGAAAAATTATTTCTCATAAAAATAGCAATTTTACGCTTTTTTTTCGTTTTTTAAAAATTACGCTCATCCAACAACGCGCCTGAAAAAGCGTTTGCGAAGCTTCCTAGTAATGACTCAACTTTGACTTTAAGAAAAAGTGCTGTTTGTTGTAGGGCAAATGTGTTTTTGGATGAGCGTAGCGAGCGAAGCGAAGATTCCATTTCACTACACTGGAGAAAAAAATCCGGAATGTTTTTTTTTCTTTCTTTCTTTCTTTCTTTCTTTCTTTCTTTTTTTTGTATTTTTGTGTGTTTGTTAACACGATTCCGGCTAAACCAATACTCCAATTGCGATGAAATTTTTTGGAGGCCTTCGAAATCTCTGAACTTAGAACTGCCACGTTTTTGAACGCAATCGAAAAATTATTTCTCATAAAAATCGCAATTTTACGATTTTTTCTGATTTTTAAAAATATTCTTCGATTTATAATGCCTACATGCTTTATCCGATTATAATGATTTTATACAGAACCTTTATTTTATTAATTAATATATTCGTGTGAAATTTGAGCGTAATCGAAAAATTATTTCTCATGAAAATCGCAGTTTTACGCTTTTTACGTTTAAAAAAAATTACGCTCATCCAACAACGCGCCTGAAAAAGCGTTTGCGAAGCTTCCTAGTATATTATATTCACTGTAAGTCCTATGTGTATTTTCTATTTCAGGTTTGTTATGTTGTTGATGTTATGTTGTTTTTGGATGAGCGTAGCGAGCAAAGCGAAGATTCCCTTTCACTACACTGGAGAAAAAAATCCGGATTTTTTTTCTTTCTTTCTTTTCTTTTTTTTTGTTGGTATTTTTGTGTGTTTGTTAACACGATTTCGGCTAAACCGATACTCCAATTGCGATGACATTTTCTGGAGGCCTTCGAAATCTCTGAACTTAGGACTGCCACGTTTTAGAGCCCAATCGAAAAATTATTTCTCATTAAAATCGCAATTATACGATTTTTTGATTTTTTAAAAATTCTTCGACTTATAACGCCTACATGCTTTATCCGATTATGATGATTTTTATATGGAACCTTTATTTTATGAATTAATATATTCGTGTGAAATTTGAGCGTAATCGAAAAATTATTTCTCATGAAAATCGCAGTTTTACGTTTTCTCTCGATTTTTTAAATTTCTTCGACTCACCTACATGCTTTACCCGATTGTAATTATTTTTATACGGAATCTTAATTTTATGAATTGCTATATTAGTGTGAAATTTGAGTGGAATCGAAAAATAATTTCTCATTATAATCGCAATTTTTCTTTTCTTTTGATTTTTAAAATTTTCTTTGACTTATAACACCAAAATCCTTTATTTGATTGTAATGATTTTTTCACAGAACCTTATTTTATGAATTAATATATTCGTGTGAAATTTGAGCGTAATCGAAAAATTATTTCTCATGAAAATCGCAATTTTACGCTTTTTTACGTTTAAAAACAATTACGCTCATCCAACAACGCGCCTGAAAAAGCGTTTGCGAAGCTTCTTAGTTATTATATCCTTGTATTACTGGTTGTGAAACTGTTCTGAGATAAAAAAAAAAATAATAATAATAATAATAATAATAATAATAATAATAATAATAATAATAATAATAATAATAATAATAATAATAATAATAATAATAATAATAATAATTTAAGGCTTTCGCGGCCCGGTAAATAATTAACACAATTAACTGGTCGGGACATTTCGCCGCGTCGAATCTGCTTTTATGCGTTGACGTTTTAATGCATGCAATTTTATAGAAGGCGGAGCCTGATCATGTAAGTTGTTTTGTGTGTTATTTGTTTTTATGGAAGCGTCGGAGTCCTGATCATTGGTAAAACTGGTTTGTACT
>JAMZAV010010723.1:0-21608 GCA_024449915.1 Sweltsa coloradensis
TTGAGTTTGAAAATTGGAGCACAAGTTAGTTACGGGAATATATATCAAATACGTGTTGTAAATGTATAGCATGTAATGAAGTGGAGCTATTTAAATTGAATAACACGATTCATAGCAAACCATGAATGAACATGAAACTAATTTAACTTGTTTTATCTTGCCGTATTGTCGTTATTTCCGAATATTACAAAAGTTACTTCAAAACTTCAATTATACCCGAGGCTGGCACAGAAACGAAGCCGTCCCAACAATTTGGAATATTGTCTTCATTTTCTTTGTTACTTATACTATAAGACCGTCTACGACATGACGAAACGGTGCTTAATTCATTAGTTAATTTTAGTGCATTTGCTTTATAATTTGCATACCTCAACAATAATTACGCATAGTAAATATTCCTTCATAACATCCCGATCCGGGATGAAATTCATGTCGAATTCATGGAAAGCAACTTCATGCACTGTCAACTTCTCGAAGTGTAAACATACACGCAAGCAAACACAAGCTAACGTAGACTTGCAGGGTCGCGCGGTGTTTCCCCAGGCGTCGGCATTGACAGTTCAGGATCTGTAATTAGGACCAGACGCCGTTTGGAGCGCAGGGGTGTAATGCGTGAGATTTTGTATCAACATAATAAGAGATAAATGTCGCATACAGGACGCTAGGGAAGTGCCGATGAAGGCAAGGGGGAGTATTATATATGGGTGTTTGTTTAGAGTGATGTTTCACGGTGGGTGACTAGCTAAATCAGAGGTGGTAGAATGATCCCACACGCCTGCTTATCTGAAAACGCCAATTATATTTTTCTGTATTTAAGGAATGGCATCCTTAACTTTGGATGCACGAGCAGCATTGAACAATGTTGGCTTTAAGACTGAGTCTTCAAATAATATAATATGGACATGCATATTAGTAGTAGGCCGAAGTTGGTAAAACACATTATTACTACTGTGTTGAATTCAATTCATATAAATTCATTACTTTAAATATTAACTAAATAAATACAAATAAGACAAAATAGACAAAATAGATAGCATATCCACAGGAATATTCTCAATAATTGCAAAGACAGCGTAAACGTGAAATGTGACTTGGAGCACGCTGAAACAGTGGCCTACTGCATATTTTGTATAACCACCAATTTATCAGCCGTTAATGCAATTAATTCACCGTTATACTTCGTTAATGTTTGCGGAGGGGGGGGGGGGGGGCAGGAGAGAAGACGTTCGTTCTAGTGGATGGGTAAGTTAATGGCCTATCTTATTTCCATTGCTCGAGGACATTAAAATATCGTATGGAGAGGATACCGATTAGAAATGGTTCATATTATTATAGCTAAAAAATATGGCTCACATCAGTTTCATGAAGTTCAGTTCCACACAGGTCAAACGACTTGAATATTTATATCTTCACGTTGTTTGCAGAGGAGTATTCAATCAGTGTTATACCTATTAGTTATTTTTCATTGTGATCGGCATACATCCTGTCTATTCAAGTTAAATCTTGTGAATCTGCTGCTACCCTGAGAAATAAAATGTATCGTATCATATCGCTTACAATTGAAACCGGAGGAGGTTGCGTATCGCTATGTTTTCCATCCAGCAGAGCCGTGGCCGTGGGCGCAAAGCAACGCTACGCCTTGTGAAGCGAGCCGTATCCTAGACCCCTAGTCCACTCCACCCACAATCCACATTGTTGCAAGTTACGGACTGGAGAGGCCAGACCAGTGACGCCCGCTTATTACAAATAATGGGGACGGTAACGAATTTCAAATTTGGTGGAGCGTTTAACGCGACCGCAGAGACCAAGACAATAATGATTGGGTTGGCATATTAACATTCGTTATTGTACTAGTTTTGCGCCCGAGTGGGGACATTCCCTGAAACAAGTTACTGGTAAAAAAAATAGCAAATTGATTTCAAACAGCGTTAAAACTGTTTGAAATTCGCGTGCAATCTGAGACGATTCATTTCCATGGTTTGCGCCAAAACAGTTTTGATAAAGCGCGAAAACTTTATGCGCCTTATATTATCTTGAGCATATAAACAGTCGCCACGGTTTTACGGAAGAAAGTTGACAAAATATGTTTTAGCAACCAAGAATGTTTGCAAGTTTGAAGGTTAATCTGAAAATCTGCTAAACTAATAAACTATAAACATATAGCATAATGGCACGATTCACAAAAAGTTCCTACAAATGTATTTATTAGTTCGATTGTAAGCGTATTAATAATAAAATCTTACAGGTGACTTGTGAATTAAAAGATAACCTATAAGTAAATAATTAACAAAAAATGGCAGTCTTAATTTTAATTTTAACAATTTCTATTTTAACAACTTTATCTGAAAACTGATCTAATACCAAAACACTTTATATAAATAATTCATTTAGTCATATAAATTTTAAGCAATAAACTTTGGGAAGACGAGAGAGGAAAAATTGGTGGATAGATCGATGCAAGATAAAGATGAAGAAACGCTGAGCCCAGGAACCTGAGAACAAAACGGTTTCATGCCATAGGTGTAAAAAACCTCACTCAATTTGATATCATTGCATACATTTTTTTTAATGGTTCGTACTTTCAGCCAAATATCAGTCCTCATAGTCGCACTTCCTCATGGATGTGAAACGAGGACGAATGTAGGACTAGGCTTTATTTTGCGCTTCAGTGCAGTTTTAACACTTGCACACTTTTTACTATACTTTCTTAAGTTTTGCAAATTACTGGTTTGTCACATATACTAACGGTTGGCTTATCATGTAAAACACTTCTGATGAGCGTACATGGTGTCCAAGTATACCACACTCCTGCTTGTTATTCAATACGTGGCAGTAAAGCTGGGGCCAACAAGTTAGCCTGGCTCGTTATGACAAGGATTATGCCCACCCCAGTGTTTAATTAAATACTGGAGGAACCTGCGTTACGTGCAACACGGGTCCAACGCAGTTCGCCTCGGGTGGCGTTGCTAGTCCTCATCCTTCCTCTCAGGCATTCCATCAAGTTTACTTTTAAGACAGACTCGAAACACCCGTCACCTATATGTTAGCAGCCTATGGCCTCGATTTCCATTTTGAATTTTGTATACTTGAAATTTCATCTTTCAATCTGTTTTCACTTTGTGGGTGTGTCTGGTTTTCCCCAAAGAGCGTTGAACATGTATTTCGATAAAGTTGAAATCGCGAAGAAGTTAAAATTGAGACTTGTGTACACAATAGTATAAAAATAATTTTTATAAAAAACTTTTGAGAGAAAAACAAATCTCTTTTAGATTTTTGCACTTTGCTCATGCCCGTGTGTGGAGGGTAGGTGTAGCTCAAGGTGTCTTCTCCCAGTGTTCTTACCAGATAATAGTATGCCACATGCATTATGCACGGCGAAAGAGTGAGACGACATCCAGAGTGACGCTATCTGGTAACGACGAGAGAGACTTTAGAGCATGCTTGTCACTATCAATTTACATGAGGCTTAACGCAGTTACGGACTAAGAAGTGGAGGCTTAGAGTAAGATGTTATTGTTCGCCCAACACCTCGCCGTATAGTTTAGAACTTGTTTGTATGTTCACGGCTCGCCGGCTTAGTCCTATTCGCGTCAGTTGCAGGGACCTTGCTAATTAAAGCTGTTTCATATATAGGAGATCCGCTGAAATGCTTTCGTTGGCTCACTGCAGACTCTGGTGCCCTTTTCTCTTGTCACATTCCCATTAATTGCTTGGCAGATAGACACTAGGACATATATTCTTTATCAAGTTCCTAGCAAACATGTCCGTTGAAATAAAATTACAAAACAATCTAAACGACTTCGGTCGCTGATTCGTTATTGAGTACAAAAGTTTATTTCAGTCCATTGATACGTAGTGCACATATTGGATATTAAGTAACATATGCACAAAACAAACAAACAAATAAAATATACTAAACTATAATCTTATACTATGTTGTAAAAAGGCACTTTAAACTAGTTGAATTTATATTTTTATATATAGCGTCACCATTATTAATATTATTTAAGTCATATACGTTATAATGTTCCAGTAGGGACACTTTTTAAAATAACAATTATTATCAAATTTAATTAATTAACCTGCTTGTACGATTTTGATATTTAGATAACGCGATGCTTCTTCGTCACGTTAAAAAAGGATTTTTTTTTAAATTTTAATCTGAAATTTATTGGATGCTCTTAAGCTATATTATCGCGATTAAATATATTACAAAAGAAGCATATCTCAAAAATACATATTCAGCTAATGTTTTTCTTCTTGTCACTATCATTAGCTATAATTTTTTTTAAGTATCTAGTGATAGAAGTTAGAAGTAGGGGGAGCATCCGCTCCGTATTAGTTTAGTCAATGAAAATAGATCGTTTTACCAGAACCTCATCTCTGTGCAAGTCACTGAATGACACGCATAATTCATAGTGGGCAGAATATCCATTGGGTTCAGCCTTGTAGTTATTGCCCATTAGCTATGATTGCTGGTTAAATTATAAGACTCTGGTTTAGAAACATACATATAAGACCAACATGCTGCCATGTGACTGTAGCTCACAATTTCAACAAACAGCTCACGTCTTGTCACACTTTGTACCTGATAGTGGGGTCTATAAGCCTAACAATCGTGCAAATCGTGAAGAAAGCATGAAAATTGGTGAATTTACTAATATGACCACAAGGAATCCAAAAATCGATGGCCCCAAGTTGAGTTCCTGTAACTTTCTTATTAATTGAATTAATAAAATTAATTGATTAATTAACCAACAAAATTTTTTTAAAGGAGACAACACAGTCGACATTGGTATCAAATGAAAGCTTATTTTAACGTGAATGAATAAATGAAAAAAATATTTAAAAATTAATTAAATAAATCATCTAATTAATTGAATTTTAGTAATATTTTACCACTTCCGATTTATGTATAACTATGTACACCTAAAATTCTACCGATTGTCATACAATTTCACCCCTTTACTAACAAAATGCCAATAAATCCAAATTTTGATGGCCCCAAACAAAATTCCTTCAACTCCAGATTAATGGATTAATGAAATTAATAATTAGATTAATACCAGTTAAATGTTTGACATTCACAAACCACAGTCAACTGATGTATCAAATAATAACAAAACAAGCATAATAAAAGAAAAAAGTGATGGCCCCAAGGTTGGGTTCTTATCACTTTCCCATTAATTCAATTAATTCAATTAACGGCAATTAATCACAAAAATTACAAAATTAATGTACAAAATAAACACAGCATAGTCGACTTGGGTATCAAATAAAAGCTTATTTTACGAGTAAAAAAATGTCAAAAAATATTTTTCATTAATTAATTAATCATCCAATTAATTACATTTTAGTAAAATTATACCACTTTTGACTTTTGTATAGTTATGTATTCCAAAAACTTTACCGATTGTCATAAAATTTCACCACTTTAATAACATAATGCCAATTAATCCAAATTTTGATGGCCCCAAACGAAATTCCTGCAACTCCCAGATTAATGGATTAATGAAATTGAGAATGAGCTAGATTCCCTTAAAATTGTCTTAACATTCAATTATGCGCTACGATTGACAATTGAAGTATTAAAAACAATATGATCACAATAAACCTAAATAAAGATGGGTTCAAACTGAATTCCACTTAAATTATCATTAATGGAATTAATGGAATTAATTACATATATCTCAATCAAATGTGAAAATGATCAAACATAGTCGACTTGGGTATGAAATGAAAGCTTTTTTTATGAATAATTAAAATTTAAAAAAATTTAATTTAATTAATTAATTAATCATCTAATTAATTCAATTATCATCTAATTAATTACAATCTAGTAAAATTTTACCACTTTGGTTATGAATAGGTATCAAAAACTCTACCGATTGTCATAAAATCTTACCACTTTACTTACACGATGTCAATAAAATAAAATAAAATAATTATAGCACCAAACGAAATTCTTGCAACTTACATTTTATTAAATTAATGAAATTAAGAATTAGCTAGTTCACGTGCCACAGTCAACTGGTGTATTAAATAATAGACAATTGTATGGTAATTAAGAACATTGACAGTATTTTATTATTTATATGTCTATTATTTAATACACTAGTTGACTGTGGCACGTGAACTAGCTAATTCTTAATTTCATTAATTTAATAAAATGTAAGTTGCAAGAATTTCGTTTGGTGCTATAATTATTTTATTTTATTTTATTGACATTGTGTAAGTAAAGTTTGGGAGATTTCATGACAATCGGTAGAGTTTTTGATACCTATTCATAACCAAAGTGGTAAAATTTTACTAGATTGTAATTAATTAGATGATAAATGAATTAATTAGATGATTAATTAATTAATTAAATATATTTTTTACATTTTAATTATTCATAAAAAAAGCTTTCATTTGGTACCCAAGTCGACTATGTTGTGATCATTTACACATTTGATTGAAATAAATATAATTAATTCCATTAATTCAATTAATAATATTTGAGTGGAATTCAGTTTGGACCCATCAATATTTAGGTTTATTGTGATCATATTGTTTTTTTAAAACTACAATTGTCAATCGTAGCGCATAATTGAATGTTAAGACAATTTTAAGGGAATCTAGCTCATTCTCAATTTCATTAATCCATTAATCTGGGAGTTGCAGGAATTTCGTTTGGGGCCATCAAAATTTGGATTAATTGGCATTATGTTATTAAAGTGGTGAAATTTTATGACAATCGGTAAAGTTTTTGGAATACATAACTATACAAAAGTCAAAAGTGGTATAATTTTACTAAAATGTAATTAATTTGATGGTGATTAATTAATGAAAATATTTTTTTCATATATTATTTACTCGTGAAATAAGCTTTCATTTGATACCCAAGTCGACTATGCTGTGTTTATTTTGTACATAAAATTTGGAATTTTGTGATTAATTGCCGTTAATTAATTATTGAATTAATGGGAAAGTGATAAGAACCCGACCTTGGGGCCATCACTTTTCTCTTTTATTATGCTTGTTTTGTTATTATTTGATACATCAGTTGACTGTGGTTTGTGAATGTCAAACATTTAACTGGTATTAATCTAATTATTAATTTCATTAATCCATTAATCTGGGAGTTGAAAGAATTTTGTTTGGGGCCATCAAAATTTGGATTAATTGGCATTATGTTAGTAAAGGGGTGAAATTGTATGACAATCGGTAGAATTTTAGGTGAACATAATTATACATAAATCGAAAGTGGTAAAATATTACTAAAATTCAATTAATTAGATGATTTATTAATTAATTTTTAAATATTTTTTTCATTTATTCATTCACCGTAAAATAAGCTTTCATTTGATACCAATGTCGACTGTGTTGTCTCCTTTAAAAAAAATTTGTTGGTTAATTAATCAATTAATTTTATTAATTCAATTAATAAGAAAGTTACAGGAACTCAACTTGGGGCCATCGATTTTTGGATTCCTTGTGGTCATATTAGTAAATTTACCAAATTTTCATGCTTTCTTCACGATTTGCACGATTGTTATATATATTTGGAGCTTATAGACCCCACTATGAAGAGTGATGGGCGAGTTTGTTTATAAATGTTTGTTTTCAGATTATTTTACTTTCCTTAATTATTGTTGCACGACTAAACTTAGTCGGATGTAGTTTTTCTATCGTGCATTATTACCCCACACTAAACCAAATTCAATATTATCCAATGTAAGTTGTTTCAGCAAGGCCAAAGCTCAGTGACAAACGCACATTTTTGACAGACATGTTATATTTTACACATTTTGTAAATGTTTCCGGAGGTTGTTTTGTTCCTGTTTGTTTTGTTGTCCGTGTTTTCAACTTTATAAAAGTCGTTGATTAAATTAAGAGGTACGCACATACTGTTTAAATTAATATTTAAAATGTTGTTTATAGCTCTGACGGGATGTTTTGTCGAATTTAGTATTGGATGAGCGTAGCGAGCGAAGCGAAGATTCCAATTCACTACACTGGAGAAAAAATCCGGAATGTTTTTTTTTTCTTTCTTTTTTCTTTTTTTTTTGTATTTTTGTCTGTTTGTCCGCACGATTCCGGCTAAACCGATACTCCAATTGCAATGAAATTTTATGGAGGTCTTCGAAATCTCTGAACTTAGAACTGCCACGTTTTTTAGCGTAATCGAAAAATTATTTCTCATTAAAATCGCAATTTTACGATTTTTTTTCGATTTTTGAAAAATTTCTTCTACTTATAACACCTACATGCTTTATCCGATTGTTATGATTTTTTCACAGAACCATAATTTTATGAATTAAGATATTCGTGTAAAATTTAAGCGCAATCGAAAAATTATTTCTCATGAAAATCAAAATTTTACGTTTTTTTTTTAAAACAATTCTTTGACTTATAACTCCTACATGCTTTATCCGATTGTAATGATTTTTTACAGAACCTTAATTTTATGAATTAATATATTCGTGTGAAATTTTAGCGCAATCGAATAATTATTTCTTATGATGAACGCAATTTAACGATTTTTTTCTTTTTTTAAATTTGATTAACTAAACAAATTTAAAATTTAAGTTTACTTTTTATATAATTTAAATTAATTTTAAAAAAAATCTTTTACAGTAATGTATTTTTTCACAGAACAACAGAAAATCCGCATAACACATGGTAGCTCAATACACCAATTACGCTCATCCAACAACGCGGCGGGACTTAAGCGTTTTCCTAGTGAATAACTAATTAATTCAAATAAGATGCCGTCAGAGGTTATAACTTATCTTCAATATCAGGTCGCGATAGTATGACATGTGAACGAATGATTTATGTTTCTTCAACTTACCTTAAACTTTAAAGTTCACTTTTTTAATTTTTTTATCTACATAATGTTATCATCACATATTTTATTTACTTAATATTATGAATGAGTTTTCAGTCATTGACCCAAATATAGAAATAATACAACTTGGTCGTACTAAACAATAAACTTGGCCTGCGTGAGCCATGTCGACCGTGACAAGGTGATATGACCGGTTGATGTGGGTTCACCTCGATATCAGTGAATTACGTTTTAATGTTTAGGTTCAGAGTAGTAGTATTTGTGAAAATACATCCAGTTCCCCCGCACCGCTTCGCATCCCAGCTAGCAACAATGGACCCAATGCCGTTCTACCTCAGCTACCTTAGAGCTCGGCCATTGCCATCAAATATTAGTTAGTGTTGACCATTAGAAGGATGTGTAAATATTAGCATTAAACAATCAAATTCAGAAATGTTCGACGTTATGACACAACATAATCAATTATGACTTAATTACACTGTTGGATGAACTAGGACTAACGCAAACCAGGTTTTAATTTATTCTTGGACGCTTTGAAGCTCTACTAATATACGTAGTATAGGTCAGATTTAAGATTTCACACCAATGTCACGTTACAATGTGTTTGTCGCGATCAGGGACAATTTAAAAAATTGCCTTTTTTTTAGTTTAACTGAACGAGAAAAGGTCACGGAAGCCGCTGATCGCGACATACGTATATTTAAATTCTTTGTACACAACCTTACTATGCTTAAAATTTTTGAAGGAGAATTTAAGGTCAAAAAGTGGTCCAGAATGTGTGTAAAAATTTGTCTGGATTTGATAATCGAGCTATTTTTAAATGGGCAATAAATTATTGTCAAAAAAAGTTGCCCGGAGCTCATCAAACCGTCTTAAAATTTTACGGTTAATAATTCCCAATTGCACTTGTGGTAATGTTATGAGTAAGTTATTCTATATTTCGTTACAGTTTACTAAAACCTCAGCGTGTCGTGGATTTAGATAGACCTTAACAGCATGTGTAGTTGAGAGGGCAATAGTATTATTGTCAGCTTAAACTGTGTTACGATGTTGTTCTTGCCATGATAAACAATTCACAGAGCCTGGGTCGCGAAAACTGATCCCCTACGGAGAGTGCACGTTCTTCTTTCAATGTAACTATAATCTGTACTGAATATTATGAACAGTGAAAACAAATAAACGGACTTAGTAACTGATTTTAAAAAAAAATCATATGTATTGATCGTGTTGACTATGTTCTAGCTTACATATAATAAAACCTTTCGTGATAGCCCGTAAAGCAGGAGACCTTAGTTCGATTCCCAGTGGGGTCTGATTTTACTGAATACCATCCTTCTCGAGTCGAAATGTATACGGAGTGGTCACCGAAGCTTGTGGTCCACACTAGATGAAGATAACTTTAGACCAGTACAAATCCCGTAACCAACCAGAACTGCATTTCCGTTGACGGAGAAGAGAACAAACGGTCTTCTATGATATCTTGTCTACATGGCTTGGTTTCAGGTGACCCAACGTCACGGGTGTGATTCCTCGGGGGGCGAAGAGCGTCGTCTCGCCCCACCCTGAATCCAAAGCGATGACCAACGATGAACACGCCGTCGTCATGTCAATGAGACAGGAAGCACAAATGAGCAACAATGTAACACACACAGATCTGACAGTGACAGGAAGCGTCGGTCCAGTAATTCCGTATGTTGTTCCCTTCGCACATGCAATGCAAGGACAGGGGTGACCACAGTTGGCCCGCGCAAACAGCGGTAAAACAATAAAAACATACTTTTACTGGTGTAACCCCTTCGATATGAGTCACGTGGTCGATAGCTTGTTGCTTCACATCGTGGGAAGGACATCATCAATGGAAACTAGTGGACTGTGTACCTGTCGGATGCCATCGGAAGTGCTCGACTTGTTCCGAGGTAGTCTTGCCGAGGGTGGCGTAATAGGCGGCTGCATATTGGCTAATCAGCGGGCACAAAATTAAAATAAGAATCGCTGATTGGCTACGGTTCACTCGTTGATGCCGGCAACGGCGGAACCATTTACACATTCACTATTGACGAGTACATCCGAGCCATTAACCAAGAGTTGTATAGGTTTGATCCCGTATTTCACATGAATTGTGTAATTGTTCATAGTGATGTCTAGAATATAGCATAACTGCATTATTATTACGCTAAACAACCGCTACTTGCATAAAATACAATGCAGTGGCATTTATACTCACTCGTTGCAGTACCAGTTAAATAATTTTTCCAACAAATAAAGTGAGAATAAGCTTTTTTTACTTGGAGCTTCAGTGCAACTGCAGGAAGCATTAGCTATTATAAAAGAACCATGCGGTAATATCATGAATTATATATACTTGCTAAATACGCACATCTTGCTCGTTAAGTTTTACGTTATGGAAATATTCTCATACGCAAGTCAATTTTGCACAATTGGACCCGAGTTGAGTTTTTATTTAATAAGAGATGAGTTCAGTAACGTAGTATTTCCCTGCGTATTGACCGCGTGGGTGAAAATATTACAATTTGTATTTATACGAATGTTCTCTGTATTAGCACGAAACTTAACGAGTCTTATTTTGTATTGCGTGCGTCGTGGGAATAGATACATAATGATACATTATTAAATGTTTTTTACCCACCTCAATAATCAAAGCAACGTATCATGTCACATCGTATACAATTACAGAAATGTAAATTAAGAAATTCGAATCAGTATGTCTACAAAGATAATCCGATACACCTTATCGCTCAAATACATATTTTGCCATTGATAGCTGTACCTTTACTATACACAGATAAGAGTTGATTTTTGTTCATGCAATGTAGCTATTTTAAAATATGGTGCAATAATGAAATATTAATAAATAGGAAAGGAAAAACGTCAGCAATGCTGTAAAATACAATAAATCCATTTTTATAAACCATAATTCTTAAATTAATGCTATTAACATAAAATACATATTAAACTGAATAAAACGATCGTTCAAACACATTTCTTGAAATCATTAAAAACTTTTAGTTCGCGAGTTTTTTCCGGAAACCTTTTAAAGTTTTGAAAACTTTGGAACAATATTAGTTTTCGAATATTTTAACGCTGTACTAGAAAAATTATCATTCTATAAAGTCGATTCGTATCGTTATTGCATTACGTTTATAATAATGTCTCCATATTTAAATTTGAATATCAAACAAATTTAAAAAGTTACTCCTCCTACTGCATCTCGCTGTATTTAAATGTCACAATTGTTCGCGATTGGAAATAAAACATTTTCTGCTCTTTTTTGAGCAGGATCCGTAGAATATATATGCGGTTATTATCGGCTAGACTGAGCCGGCAGAGATAGATTGCTTACGAAATCCAATTAAAACACCTCGCAGATTGTATAATGTACACCGCTCCAGCTTGAAATTAAAATCTTACACTTGAAAAAATTTTAAAAGCGTTTTAAATGAGACAGAAATGAAACAATCTTTTGTAAATGATGAGTCTTCGTAAAGAACTTGAAGCCTCATGACTGACTGTGCTTGACATATTTACATTTCACTTTGTGGATAAATGAAGTTCTGTGGCGTGAAGTTTTAGATGGAATTGCCATTAAAGTAAAACTTTTAAGTATTTTCTAGGTAAGCCAGAATAATTTAAAAAAATTATCTAGAGTGTTGTCCTCAGATTAAAATGAATTACTTTTTTGTATATAAGAATGTTACTTTAACAATCATAAACCATAAAAGTAATCCACTTCTTTTCACAAATAGGAAAATTATATAAGTTGTTGTTTCTTTAACGATTTGTCACTACAACGAGCAATATAGTATACGGTTATTTATGATGGAAAAGGCAAACAAATAAATTCGTATTTGGAGTCTATCCACTCGTTCAAACAGTTTTTTGGGGCCGGACTTCAATTTTAAAGCGGGCCGAGCCATCCCTGTCAGCACACACACCATCGACGAGCGAATAATAACCAGCCACAGTCGGTATTAGAGATAAGAAATTGCACCATCAATTGGCACGATTCACCCGGGGGACACGGAAGCAAAACCCAAGCCTAATCCGGAACAACTTGGATGATTACGATTCCTTATGTTTTTTTGTAATTTACTAATAACGATTTTAAATAAATAAATAAATTGTATTTTGAGTCTACCCCTCAGTTATATAACAATTTTCAGTGGGGACTTTAAATCAAAGAGCCCAAGTACCCTGTAGGCCCCGACGCAATCGATTTTTATTAATAATTCTATTAATTTATAAATCAGTTAACTGAATAGATAGACTTTAAATTTGAGTCTCTAATATATGAAAGAGGAAAGATGTAAATGATATAAAATAATGCAAGTGAAACATGTTTCAATTTTGGTCCATTCTCACATATATATCTTTAAACATGATGCGTTACGCGTATATAAAACATGTATTTTAAAATATTTTTAGATCCATCTGATGGACAAAGATTCTTCGTTGTATTTAACTAAGCGTCTATGAAAATGCTGTGGCGGTGCTCGGGAAGTCACAGAGTGCAGAGAACACCGACCGTGCACGTTCACCACATAGAGAAAACAGCCGCGAGCGGAATGTGACTGACGATATCGAGGTTCCCTCTGCACCGAATCGATCCGGTGAAGATTTCACACGGTCAACCTCCGGGGTTCTAGTGAGAATCCATGTTCAGACACCTCGATAGGTCGAACTTCGCCAACAGTTCGAGAGATCGTCTTGTTTTTGCCGCCTGATTCGAACCCACACGGACGTACAACGCGGGCGACATGATTCGAAAAAAGATGCTAACGCGAGCGCCCCTCAACAAACAAACAACCAATCAACCAGCGCGAGAGACAAAAGAAAAATCTCGTTTAGAAGGCTATTACAAACAATTACACCAAATTGAGACGGCTGGGCAATTCATAACCATAGGCCTTTTTACGTCATTCAAATACAAGAGGGCGTGTGGTAGACGAATAATCAGATAAAACATAATAAAATTGCATTTGATTGCGATTATTATGTGATGAGTTTTGTGGAAGACAAGACATTCAACTTGTTTACAAAACAATCAAAATATTTATGAGTAATACTACTTTCGGAAAATTTGCGATGATTTAAACTATAAAATTCCCATGCACATCATCTTTATTAAATTACTTAACTGGTAACCCTTTCACTTTTTCTTGACATATTAAGGTCACGGTAATGAATTTACGTCACGGGTTCACACAACTTTCGCGTGGGTGGGTAAATAAATTCAGAGACGATGGTCTCTTGATTGTTTGTCAGGATGTACGCCTATCAATTAGATAGAAGCAATATTAACAGACTTTCCAAATACTTTAAATTGCGGTGAAACTCGAAGTAATATACCTGATCACTTGATGATATGACAGCAGACCCATTTTATTCGCAAACTCGAAATCATTGCATCTGATGAGATCAGGAACGAACATTTTATTAATACATATGTTGTTGTACTATTATTGCTAATTCAAACTTTACTAACTTTTAGTTCATTGTTGTCTGCATTTATGTATTTATATTTATTTAGTTGTCTTCTTTTGTAAATCAGTTTTTTAACTAAATAGAATAGACGTTAAACAAACACACAAATAAATAAATATATGGCTGTAAACGTAACATGACAATAAAGTGAGTGTTACCATGTGATCAAAATAACTATTTCGGGTCGCATGTTGCCGGTGAACTATGATAAAAGCATTTTCTTTAAACTTTATATAAGTATTGCACAAGATGATACGTGTCAGTATTTCTAGCATAAAACTTTCCCAGTAGGTCTGCTGTATCAGCTCAGAATCAGAATTGATCGTATGGAAGAAAGTATGGAACCCTTCAAATAATTTGACTATAATACTAGCAGATCATAGTTTATTCCTATGTATTTTCATTAATAAAACGAGCTAAAAACTAAATAAATACGTACTTTTACCTTCTTTGGTAGCTAATAATTTTACAAGCGACTAGAGTCTATAAATGCGAGGGTCGTGCGTGAACAAAAGTACGGCGTGTCCATGGAGCAACATTGCAAGAGCTCGGAGCCTCTCAACGACTTAGTTCCAAGTTTGTCGCTAGGGATGAACCCAGGGGCCATCATATTCTGGCCTCCTGGAAACGCTGACTCTCGGCTCAAGACAGGCGTCATTTTGGGGGACCCGAGGAGCTTCCTGATCGAATACGCGTCTCTGGGGCCGGGCACTACAGTCGCCGTCGCTAAGTCAGTGTACGACTCAAGTGCGTAGGCTTACTGTACTACGATCAAGTATTTACCTTTCGCCTTGCGATGCGTGAAAAGGGGTTGGACATTTTCCAGTACTTTGTTTTTCATATAAATGCATGGTATAAATCAAGTTCAAATGTCTATGGGAATGAATGGAGGGATAAAATGTATTTCAATAACAATTTTTAGAATTTAACTCAAACTTACAACAATCTAACAGAATGATTTATTGTTTTAATTTTAATCGAAAATATCATTATAAACCCAAACAATGATGTATTCAGGAAAATAAATCAAAGTTTGCAAATAAATTTGTTGGATGGTGGAACCGATATGTAAGCTTTTACTGCTTTAATATACTACTATTCTACCCTTAAAATGCATTATTTCCAGCAACTAAACTGGATGGATAGCCATAGTCCACATCAGACGCGCCTCAACACTAACATCCCTTACCTTTCTTGGTGGCGTGTTTCCACTTAACAAGACTATACGGCATTGTGGTCCTGAATTTTGAATTTGTTTGATTGATAATGGGTAGAGATGTGCAAAAATGGAACGAAATTCGCGTTTTTGTTTTGTTGTTGCTATAATCCCTTCAAATTCAATTTGGTCGTTAATCATCTGAATTGTGATTGAAACCAATTTCCAATTCGCGAATTTTCGCGATATTTTAGTTGATACCGCGAACTAGTGGCGAAATTAGCAATAGGGAATATTCCACTTCCGCCAAATACTGTACGAATAGATTTTTTAGAAGAAGTATTTCGTCCCGATTACAAATATGTACTTTGTTTTTCCGTGAAATAATAATCCAGTGATTTATAGCCGTTTTAAAAGCAGCACTTTTTTAAAGCGGCAAAAACGACTGTGACGTCAGAACTGTGTTGATCCAACGCCGTCTGGATAAACATACATCCAGACCAAAGATGTTGGAAAAGTATTATAGTAGGATCGAGATATACATCAAGACGGCGGTGTTTTAAACAAAGCAGCGCCTAGCGTAGCCTACAGTAATGTAAACAGATGGCGGACATTTTACATTTAACGCCTAGCCAGAAAACGAGAAAAGTTGACATTGCAATCAAAAAACAAAACTGAAACAGTCCTAGGTCTAGGCCTAGACGTAGAAAAATTATTTATAATACAACAGTCTAGGCCAATCGTTCCTGTAGGATATAGGCATTGGTATGTGAATACTAAAATTACTCACTTGACAAGCCCTAGGCTTAACTTGCCAACCCTAGGCCTGCACGTTCATGTTCTGACACACATCCCGCACAAAAACCTTACTTTGATGACTAATTAAAGCCTATTGTAGATAAAGAATACCATGATAGTCCTGGGCTATGCAAAAACTCAAGACAAAATGCTCGTAATTCTTTATCACAATGATCTCGCGAATCTCCTGTCACATACGAAAAAAGAAAAACAAAAGACGGTGAAAATGTACATCCCTGTGGAGTTGTTTGTGTTGAGCGGATGGGCGAGCACCGCCGTCTGTATGTAAATATGTACAAATAACGTACATTTAGTTTCCAATTGGCCTTGACTCAACACAGTTATGACGTAGTACCGTCCAAAGATGGCGCACGCTCGTTTTTGGCGCGCAAACTGGGGACCCATTTAATTCTTGTTTAAATTACACAAAAAACATTTTTTTTAAATAAAAAAAAGTGCAGTGACTATTAAGACATGAATAAGAATTAAAATAAAATATAAAATATTAAGTGGAATATTCCCTATTATGTCTTTACGCGAATTAGGTCACGAAACTTAAAAGTTTTTTTGAATGTTTTGGTGGAGGTGCCGGGTAGGTAGTTTAAATTAAATTAATCCTGGCTGGTACATATGGTGGAGGTGCCGGGTCATACAAAGCGATTGTGAGATTTTAATAATCGTTTGTACGCGAGTAAGCTCAAAAAACTTCATTTCAAAATAGCGACATTACACAAAAAATGCATAATTTCGTAATTTTGGTGGAGGTGCCGGGTAGTCGAAATTATTCCTGGTAAAAACTGTCAGAAACTTTGAAAACTGAAGGCTGAAATTGAGCTGAAAATTAAAACTGATTCTCACTCTCATGTGCTTGTTTTTCTTTTAAATATCGCACTGCAGAATATGTTATCAACGTGAAAAAATAATATCTAAAGTGCATCATTTTATTGTTATTAAATATAAAACAGCTGAGGCGGTATTGATATGTAACAAGTCCGCCATTTGTAATTTGAGCTTTCTGACAACTCGTAACGCGAGCTCCTTGGCTCACGCAAAATATTTGTCACTGTAGTTATCGTTGTCTATAGACAAGTAGATGTCACGAGTTACGTGGTCGCACTTTAGAATATAGTTGTCACAAAAATGAGATAACGGTAGAGAGCTCATGAGCTTTCTACATAAATCGATTTCTACAATCTTTCATGATCGCACTGCAGGAGTTTGTGAGAAAGATAATTAAAAAGTAGGCGTTTTTTTAGTTGTGCATTATTAAATTGTTTTTTGGAAAAATAACGAAAAATCGCGAATTTTTATTTTTTAAGGCGCAAATTTTTACACTAAAAAACTTTTTTTCACATCTCTAATAATGGGCATGGTACAACCATATGAAACAAACGGGTTACATCAAGATTAATGCTTTCAATAGTAGGTTATGTCACTACTCAAATAACATAGAATTACTCAACGATAAACCCAGCTTAAAGCTATAATAATTGTAGTTGAAAGTTAAATCAAATTGACAAAGTTTGCCTTTATCTTGGCGATAAATTCTTTACAGTTAGTTTAAAGCGTATTGTATTATTTGGGGTTATAAAATATTTCCCACAATATGTGACCATGTAGCTTGAGCTAGCACTCATAACACAAGGTACTCGACCCCATTTATATGGCAAAAGTCACATTAACCCCTATATAAGTTATAAACAGCGTGTTCTTTACTGGAGGCTGAATAGTGAATGCAAAGCATTTAGAACCACATCAGGTCTGAACTGTTAAATTTACCCCTGCACATGCCGTTAGATTCTCTATCACATCGGGGTCCAATCAGCGATGCGATGCACAGTGCAGACGTACTATTCACCTAGTCCTAGTGCGATACTGCTGTTCCAATAGCGTATTCGCGACCGCAACCAAAACAGTATAATGCGCACATTGTAATTCAACGTTATGGTGTTCCGACCTGCGGTTAGCGTGTGTACGCTGGTACTACAGGTGTACAATCGGACCGGGGACATAAATTATGAAAATATAGGTCTGGCTTGATCACATAATAAAACATACAGATACAACATAAAAAAAAACCGGCGCTGGAAATAACTATGGTGCACAGACTATTACGAGTAAATTTAGCATCGCTTTGAATTTTCAATCACAAGTGTGTGGACAACAATCGGGAGAGTTATAATACAGAGTAATCTGAGGGAATATCCATAAACCACCTATAGTGTTTGTGAGGGTTGTGGTACAGTATGTGCATGACTTATGGATGGGAGCTTTGAAGTTCGTGAGAGGGGGTTGAGGGGATGGGACAATAATTTGACTGTCACATAATATTTTGTTTGGGTAATACGTATGTTAAAACTGAATGCATAAACTTCTTCGCGTTTACTAAACATTGGCAGTGACTGTGAGGTGTTGTTTAATTTAAAATCGTAAATTCTAAAATGTGTTTCAAATATCATACCTCACATTACAAACAACATCAAAAACTCCTAAAACGTGAGGTACTTAATAATGCGGTGAGGGGGAGAGTGAGGCTTGGTGACGTAGCATGGAATAGAGAATCCGCATTTTGTGATAATGTTCAGTAGAGAGAGTGGGAGAAGCCCTGGGCAAAAATAGACATAATTAACGTGTCACCCCCACCTGAAGCTTTTAACTCAATTAGTTTCTAAAAAAAAGAGGTCAATTGTTTGATTTTCTCGTTTTCCGGTTTCAATTTCCAAATGCAGCGTCATCCCTTGTCTATTACAATTTTTACGCACACCGACGTTCAATTTTCATTTGGACTATGTCAGTCACAGAATGTGTAATAATGTGCTGCTATGTAATGGGTAACTGCCCACACTCTAAAGGGACTTTTAAAAAAGTAAAATAAATTATATAATGCCTGGAAAGCGAAACTGCATGAATTGTGCAAGCTGAGTTGGCAGCTTGTACTTCCACGTGTCAATTACATTTTCACAGCGTGACTGGCAAATGCGTTGCCGTGCGCACTGCGGATCTGGTCGCATAGGCGACGATTTATATTGATAGAATCTTATGCTCGGAATCACTGAATAGTATGCCTTCTAATAGTCCTGCCATTACTCTGTATAGTTATAGGGTTAAAAAGAAATATAGGTATGTACAGATTATGAACTACTTCGTGTGCATTTTACTAAAAGTGAGACTTTCTGAAAGCTTTTTGATGCAATGCGTTTGTTTTTATACATTACACCAGTTTAGGTATATGTAATATTTTCCAAAATCTAAAATAATATGAGTGAAATTGAATAGCGGGTACTTAGAGAGTGAGATGAGTGAATACTTAGTTTAGTGTGTAGACAACAGATAAACCGGAGACCGATAGGTTAGAGTTCAACAATAAAGTTCAAGAGTGAGGCTAAACTAATTGCCGTGAGTCTTAATCACCGAGCAGCTAATTTGTCTCTGGACGTGAAGAAACTGTTAGTTCAATCTCGCAGGTCGGGCTCGTCTTTTCACGAGGTCTCCTAGTCGAAACACTCCTAATTAAAATTCAATGACGTATACAACGCACAATTGAGCCATTATAAAGGGCATAATTGTTTGAATAATTTATTCGAATGGAAATTAGTGTTTTGCTGACAGTTTTGAATTTAATTCGTTTGTGAAATGTGTCAACTACAAACTGTGCACTTTCATTAAAGGTGTTTTATTCATTAATTCATTTCAATATGAATCAATGCATATTCATCTATAAATCACACGCACGAATATACAAGTAGACCTACTAAAAGATTTATGAAGAATTATGTGCAAGTAGTTAAGAAGATATTAAAAAGAGCTTGAATGAGACTTACTTTAAATGAATTTTTTGTTCCAAAGCCTAATAACATTTAAAATGATATCTATCATACAGTGCAATATGATGATATAAGTTTAGACGAATAACAAATTGTTGTTAACACCGGTTAGAATTCAATAAAAACAAGGACAACGATAACAGCACGTGTACGACGTTTTCCTCTTGTACAAGTCACAATCGAAGATTACTTGTCCATCATGTACTTATCTACTCAATCCGAACTCTCAACTCTCGAGTCAAAATACCGTCAAGACAATCTTATAATCCCTGGCACGGCAGTACCACCTACAGTGCGGGATTCACAGCTCCCGTCAATCCCATGCAAGATTGCGATAAACGTGTGTACGCTGTGGACGTGCGTGTATAAATACATTGACATTGTCTCCTTCTTTACAGCAGAGGGAAAGAGATTGATTGATTGTCTTTATTTAAGGCGTGATTAAGGCCAGTTGGGCCTTCTCTACCATCCAACCTTATAAACATGAATACATTGTGTAATACAACAAATAATCGATATCATTTAAATTATACCTAGATAAGAGGTAAGTACTAATTTTTAATACAAACTATGTTTAGACGAGAGACAAAGAAAGAGAGAGTTTTGGAGATTTTATAAAGAATGTATGTGTACTACCCCACCAAGTAGTATATTTAAGTTAGCTTTCATTAAATGAATCCATAACTTGTGCGAGTACATTAATAATTACAAACTGCATGGCGACGACAAAACGAACGAGAATGTAATTGCTTGTGGTACAGTTGGATAGTAACTTATTAAAGAAGTTAAATGAATTTAAAACTTTCATTAAAACAATTTCACCCAGATTCAACTAACTCTCCTTTAAGGAATTAATATTCTCATTAATAGCAGGTTCTTGAACAATAACTGTGTAGGACTTTAGAATTAAATCCTAAATTGTTTAACTTCATCGCCGAATTCTTGCACCTACAAACCCGCAATTAAGTCGTGTTAATGAACATTAAACTTGAAACAAGACGCTGAGATCGAAACTGTTAAAAAGTAAAGGTCAGGAAACGCCTTTCTGTTCCCACCGCTAGCCTTAATCTTAAACTAGGCGCAAATTAGAGGCACTAACTGGAACTGCCAACAAGCAATGTACACCGGCCGGCTAAAAATTTCAGAGAACAACATAAAAATATGGAATACGCAACGTGCGTTATGAACATTTTTTTGCTGAACAAAACGTCGAAATGAAATTAACTTAATATTAATGTGTATTCATTATTGTTACTAACATTACAATGGTGTGTTTTAATTGATTAGGACAACAAATCAAGTCCAAGTGGAAATCAATTACACTTACCCTTTACGAGATCGTACCCCGATTACTGATGAAATTGAGAAATAAATCATATCCAGTTTTTAATCATTGTGAACTGTATTGTTTACATATAAACTAGATGGTATTGTTACTTATCTACATATGATTTTACGCTTTTTCATTTAACTTGTAAATAATTGTTTAAATTTG
>JAMZAV010010724.1:0-22081 GCA_024449915.1 Sweltsa coloradensis
AACCGGGCTTTTTTCAGGCGCGTTGCTGGATGAGCGAAATTTTTTAGCGTAACGAAAAAAGCGTAAAATAGAGATTTTCACGAGAAATAATTTTTCGATTACGCTCAAATTTTACACGAATATATAACTTCATAAAATTAAGGTTCTGTGAAAAAATCATTACAATCGGATAAAGCATGTAGGTGTTATAAGTCGAAGAAATTTATAAAATCGAAACAAAATCGCAAAATTGCGATTACCACGAGATATAATTTTTTGATTACGCTCAAATTTCACACGAATATATAAATTCATAAAATTAAGGTTCTGTGAAAAAAACATCACAATCAAATAAAGCATGTAGGTGTTATAAGCCGAAAAAATTTAAAAAATCGGAAAAAATCGTAAAATTGCGATTTTTATAAGAAATATTTTTTAGATTACGCTCAAATTTCACACGAATATATCAATTCATAAGATTAAGGTTCTGTGAAAAAAAACATTACAATCGGACAAAGCATGTAGGTGTTATAAGTCGAAGAAATTTTGTAAAAATCGAAAAAATCGTAAAATTGCGATTTTCATGAGAAAAAAATTTATATTGCGCTCAAAAACGTGGAAGTTCTAAGTTTAGACGATTTCGAAGGCCTACATAAAATTTAATCGCAATCGGAGTATCGGGTTTAGACGGAATCGTGTAACAAGACAGACAGAAAAAAAAGAAAAATAGAAAAAAAACATTCGGATTTTTTCTCCAGTGTAGTGAAATGGAATCTTCGCTTCGCTCGCTACGCTCATCCAATTAATTTTATTAATAGGGTTCCTTTCGAATATTTCGAAGCAAAATCATTTTTTTTGCAAATAAGAATGAGAAGGAAAATTCGTGCAATTTAGAAATGGAAAGGGGTGGGGGGGGGGGGGAGGGGGGGGGAGCACAATAAGGTGCTTTAGCACTCTGACCATGTACTATTTATAACTCCATGCTCTGACAATTAACTTGTTTTATTTAGTTTGTGCAAATTTATTTTGAAAACTTTGCAAGGTTGCAGTCAAGGCAAAGTGAAGATTGAATTAATTTTGAGACCCCTAAATGTCCGATCTGAAAAAGGAAAACTGTTTTGAGCTCGTAGTGAAGCCATTTAATCAATTTCTGTCAGAAAACCATTCCCCCAAAATCGACTATTTTGACAAGGCATATGGCACCTGTTTTCATACGGCTATTGTACGGGAGTAGAGTTACGTCCCCGGTCGTACCTTTCATTCAATCTGGTCCAAATATTTATTTTATTTTATGTTGGCCCAACAGAACAGCTGTTGCATTAAAATTACAACTCATTCCGTTCACACCTGGCTGAGCTAGGGCACTAAAGAACTCTAAAAAAAACACTTTAATGAGCACTTCTGTTTGTATGTAGGTATTTATTTGTTGGCTCAATAATTAGCCATTTCTTTCATTTTTTTTCGTTCCAAAAAAATACACTTTAATGAGCACTTCTGTTTGTATGTATTTATTTGTTGGTTCAATTAGCCATTTCTTTTACATTCATGAACATATGACACTTCAATTACATACACCTTAATTTTCACAACTTATTGATTAGGCCTAAATATATTAAAATTAATTACTTTCACAACATTTAGAGAAAAGTTAACATCAACTTATAAAATACAATTTACTGCAATTTTTAACTTTTTAATTAGACGAGTGAGCGCAGCGAACGTAGGGCGCCTTGGTCGTGATTAATTCTGTATGTTAAATGTTTAATGTTAAAGGTTAAATGTTAAATGATAAATGTTAAATGTTAAATGTTAAATGTCTGTCTGTCTGGCTGTCCAGGCTCATACGGCCGAACGGCCAAATAGACCGAGCTGAAATTTTAAACAGACATCAGTGACCAGGTAACTGAGAACTGCTAACAAAATGAGCACAATCTGTTTACGATTTAAACCTGCAAGAAATAAAAACTGAAAAATTCGTTGAAATGTATGGGAATTATTTTAACAACAATGGTTTTCATTTTGAAATAATATTTTTGTTTGTTATTTACCTGGCTGTGAAATGCCGTGTCCAAGGTTAATCGAATGTTGGACGTCAAGGTACCCCCAAATTCCGCTCGTAGATTGAGTAAACCTTGCAATATTTTCACGTATTTCCTACTGGCCATGTTTTCCGTAGTATTGTCACAGATGATGGACTACACTGCGTTATATGCATTTCAAAACATGTTAAATAATTTAAAAAATACAATCCAGAAATTACAAAATCTTTCCCGACCATTCCACATTTCGGCTATAAGTGCGCTTTAGCCAACTCGACTAGGGAAACGCCAAAGTCGTTGTTAGACGAGTGAGCGAGTCTTGTGTTGAGTACACGGCAACATTTGCATTTAAGTTTGATAAATATATTGGTATAAGGGCACGTCAACTGTAAGGTAATAATGCACCAACTTTAGTCTATGATAGGCTAGGGAGACCTTAGGTAGGTAAATAATAAATTGATAAATGGGCTTAAATGTGTAGGTTCTATTTTAACAACAATGTTTTTTCGGGAAGAATTATAATTTTTGGAATGTCAAGAGGTGCGCGGCACTGGCCAAGATGCATCGAAACTTGCACGCTCAAGATTACCCAAAACTCCGCACGGAGATTGAGTAAACCTTGCAATCTTAGCTCGTTCTCGTACTGGCTATGTGTCTTATACTATTCTGCAATGTTTAAAACACTACAGAAATTATTTATTAATTTGTAATTAATATTATTAACCTAGATGGTTGGCATGCGAAATAAAGTACGATGTACATGAATAATCCCATACAATTTTTATGTCTTTTGTAATTTTTTATACTACTACTATTCAAATTTGCGTTTAGCGACAGAAGATACGATTGGTTTGTGCATGGACTTAAAATAGTTACATCCATGGTTTGTAGAAACTCCATTGAGATTCGTGGATCTTGATCACTGCCTTGTATTAATATATCATGAGTATAAATGAGAGGGGTTGAGATTAGTTGTAGTAAGGGCGCGTCAACACTGTAAGGCCTAATGCACCACTCTAGCCTAATAACTGTGGAGGAGAAATATGCCCATGCTAGCTAGATTCAGCCTAGGTTTTGGGAGGAAAAGGGGATGTTTCCGTGTACTCAACACATGGCTTGCTCACTCGTCTAACAACGACTTTGGCGGGTTTCCCTAGTCTATCCTATTTTTTAAAACCCTTTAGCTAGCACTGGCTTTGAATAGGCCTAGATTTTTAACTTCCTTGATTTCCCTCGGTAACTTGTCAACTGTCGTCAAACTCTTTATAACACCATGATAAAAATAGATCTTTGCCACTGTTTACTATTACAAGTAATCCTGAAGGAGTTACCTTGTTTGGCTCCCTTTTATTAATGTTATGTACCTGTTTGATATCTGTCATCTTCTTGTCAGATAACCAGACAAAAATTTTTTCTTTTTAAAAATATAAAGACTAATACCATTAATATTAGCCAATTCAGTCCCTCAAGCTCGTTTTTTGGGGTTATTTTTCCACATCTTATTATGATTCATAGTCATGGCTTTTTTTGTAGCATTGAAGTCTTTGAATATCATTTTTCCTAGTTGGTATAAACTGAACCATTTCGAAAAGTGGTCTAATATGGTCTAATGATATGTTGAAAAGGTAGTTTTAGTAGAGATTTGTGGGGCTCCCATCTTGGTGTGACGTCAGGAAGTGCTGCTAGAAATGTTTCACCTGCAGCACAGTTATCACGCACTTCATGGGCCAACAAAAACAACCGTATACCATTTTCCCTGGTCCAGCGGGAGAACTACTTGTCGTTTCCCCCCGCGGTAAAAAGGGCCCTAGCAATTTGTGAGGGGCTAACAAAATAAACCCGCCCCCACTAAGACGAACCATAAACTGTACATGTAACCAAACTCAATGCCCTTTTATTGTCAAGTAAAAAACCCCTATTCCACTTTTTTTTAAATTAGGTGTTATTAGTTTATTTTTTTTAGCTTTCCCCATGAAAATTTATGAATATGGAAAATTTTTCATATGTGAAGACTAGGGTTGAGAAATTTTCAATACTAATGCCTTTGCGACAAGTAGTTCACGATAGAATGTTTATTTGGAGATACTTGGGGGGGTTTCTGTTTTGGATCTCTCTGGTCGGAGCCCGTGCAATCTCGTGTGGAAAAACTGTTCGTTACTCTGAGCGAATTCTTGTAAAGTTTCCTCCAGCCCCCGTGTCGGGGTAAAAAATTTGCAGAGATCTAGTGTTGTATGATTCTAAACATGTTGGCATAAAAACCCTTTGTCTTAAAATTTGATTTGCACCACCAACCATTTCATTAATTTTTAACCCCTAAAATCCCAAGAAAAACTTTTTTTGAGTGTTGTAAACCCCCTTTTCGTTTTCCCTTTTAAAAAACTATACCCCAAAAAATAAAATTTTGAAAAGGGGTTTACCCAGAATTATTAGTACCGTGTGAGTAGGTATTTTTTTAATTTTAATTTTAATTTTATATAAAATGAAATAAATTTTTTTTTAAAAAAATTTTTGCAATTTTTTATAAAAATTTTTAACTTTTTTTATTTTTTAAAATTTTAATAAATACACAAGTTCGAGGAAATTTTCCCGTGAGTTGAGTTAAAAAAGAAATTATGCCGAAATGACGATTTTTGACCCGGTTCCAGCTGTACGGGGAGGACTGCCGTGCAACTTTATGCAATTTGAAAGTCCCTTCAATATATCTTGGATACAGTATAGAATACAGTATAGAAGAAGCTGCAATATTGAAATTCTGGGTGGACGAGATCATGAGATCAAAAATTGCTCTCGTAAAACTGCCACAGCCCAGTTCCACTTTAAAAACTGGCCTCAACGTTCTGCAACACCATTGAACAGATTCAACATCACACTGAACAAACCGCTTGTAAACTATGTATTTTTGAATCCCATGACAGAGCACTCCAGAGTTTCATTCACTCCCTCCCCGATGATACGAGGCAGGTCAAAAAAAGATGCCATTTTTACTGGATAGCAAGGACAAAGAATGGCTAAGAAGCCCTCTCCGCACAGGAAAAAATCTTGGATATTCTGTTAGGTACGTACCTTCCCTGAAGAGAAGCATGCAATTTTCCTGGGCAGGTGTAGATTTATTAGTGTCTTTAAAATTCAGCAGGTATATGTAAAAATTTAGGTAAAGCTATGCTTTAAAAAAAACCCTAAAAAAATTTAAATAAATAAATAAAAAAAATAAGTAGTGTATACAATTTCCATCAAAACCTTTTTTGCAAAAACATGTTGATGTAACATCTAATACAATTCAAGTTTTAACTGGTCTGGGAGATATGGGATACACATTACTGTTGGTGAAAAAAACTAAAGAAATCCCCCATGTGTTACCCAAAAAATGGAGGGTTAAGATACAATTTAAAAATTCACAAATATAATTTTTTAACATGGATTAAAAAAATGGTAAAAAGGTGGCCATTTTATTTTTGGTGTGTTTTCTTAGTATGGTGACTTAGTGCACTAGAAATTGAAAGTTGGAATATAATTTCTGAATTTTGACCCTGATGTAAAATTGTCAAGATGTAATATTGTTTAGGAATAAAATTTCCCAAAGATGATTAAATTGATTTCAAACACAATCATTAAAAATGTTGACTTAAAGATTCAAATTTACCCAAATTTGGATAATTGCAAAACCGTACCCGGCCACAAAAGTTGATTTTTCCTACAGGCGATATTTTTTATAAATAGGGAGGTTATAGATAGTACTAATGTAGGCCTACTTTAACAGTAATTCTCAAATTTTTTCCAAAATAATCAAATTTCAAAATACTATTTATTTCAAAATCCATATTTCAAAAAATATATATTGGATATAGACTCAAAATAGATATGTTACTTAAATAAATCTTCAATTTTCAAATTTTCAAAACGTAGAAGGTCTAGTTTACGAGTTACGATTTCAGTAATTGCACGACGTATCTAATAGGCCTACGTCTATAACCGAGGCCGTCGCTAACGTACAGGCCGGAGACTGCGCTGCGAGTTGTGCTGTGACGTCACGCTAGTGGGCCGACTGCGTTGCTCAGTAGCGAGACACATACGGGGCACACGCCGCACAGATACCCCCAAATAGCCATTTTGACCCGGGAATAATTGTTACAGATTTTTTTCTTCTTCAGATATTGTTTGTTATGCATATCTTTATATGCTGAATGAAAGTTTACCGCTCTGCGCCCCCTGTAATTACTACAATAATTAATTAACGATTACAAATGTATAGTTATTCTTTAGTAGAGAAAATTTTTCAACAATTGGTTTTGCCACAAACAATTTTGTTGTATGAAAAAGTAATGCCTACTTTTGATCAATTTTTTTTAGGTATCGCAAATAAAGGACAGAAACTAATTAATTGTATCAAAATGTTTTAGAATTTAAAGCAAGTTAGCAAGAATTTTTTGCTAGTTTAGGGTTAGAAAAAAAAAGATGCAGAGGCTTTAATTCGTTGAACAGATTTTATCTATAATGCTTTCCTTGCGTGTGTCTAATTAGCATTAATATGAAAACACTACGAAAGGCATGAATACCAAATGTATCAAATGAAAGTTAATTGCTGCGGATAAAAATTTGGATATAATATTCTAAGCATGTTTACATGCGTGTGTATATTATGTTTATGTAAAAAATACAAAACGTATATGTTATTCAGTGGCTAAAGCTGGCTGTGCTGTTTTGAGTCTCGTATCAGATAATAACCGAGTTAAAATATAATTGTTCGAAAAAAATGTGTAGAGAAAAAATTGAACCTTCCTTCAACAATCCCGACAAAAATGAAGAAGATATTATATTCTCTTGTCTGACTTTTCATCAAATGAGAAATATCAGAAATAATGGATTAATAAAAGACAAAACTGCAGTGGTAATCCCCAAATACTGCCCCTCTTGTTAGTATTTAAATGTGATGGTCATTATATCATATAATATAATAGCTGGTGGCGCGCCGTGGACGTTTTTAGATGCGTCCATAACACACAGCGGGCAACGCGCGTGGACATATTGGATGCGTCCATAACACACAGCGGGCAACGCGCGTGGACATATTGGATGCGTCCATAACACACAGCGGGCGACGCGCTCGTGGACATATTAGATGCGTCCATAACAAAGGCAGTCACATTTTATGCTGAGCAGCATTGGTTGTACTCTTTATTATTTTTAGTTTTTAGTTTTTACACAGCAAATGTATTGGGTAGATAATGGTAAATTATCCAACATTCTTCCGGCCCAATATCATATTGTTTGGTATGGTAAACATTGCACAAAATTTGGTTGGTAAGCATATCTTAGGTACCCTTCTACATTCTATTATGTGTGCAATTTAAAAAAAAAGGAAATGTGAAGGTTATTATAAAACTGATGGCCATGATAAATAAATAAATACAATAATATTTATAAACAATTTTTATTAGCTTTAGGATTGTAGACAATAGTACATACATATTACATACAATACAATACTATGTAATGGGAAAAGTTTTTAAATAAAATAGTTCCGTTCTCGTTTTGCAAAACTTTGGGTGAAACAAAAAAGTCATACAGAAGGGACGCCAATAATTAATAAAAATACAAACTTTTTTGAATCAAGTAGGGATTGTTTTGTACAAACGGTACCTCTTTGTTACGTATTTAAAAGTTGTATCCACTAAATTGTTTACAAATAATTAGGGATGCACACGATAATCAATATTATTGAATATCGATTGGGTAATCAATATTGGATAAAATCTCAATAATCAATAATAAAAGTCATTATCAATAAACAAAATAACAATAATTGGTTGAAAAAAATGCCCGAAACACATAATTCGCATTATAAAAATTGAAAAATATATAACAGGTAGTAACGTTACACATACAAATCATTTCGACTTTTCACTGTTATTACTTATTTTATTTTTAAAAAAAAAATAAAAAAGTAAATAACAGTGAAAAGTTAATGATTTGTATGTGAAACATATAATTTGTATTTCCCGCTTTGGGCAGACAGAGATAGGTCACAAGGTGTCTTACTTGAGATTTATGTTTGGGAGCAAAAACTTACCGATAGCGGGACGCAAAAACAAAGACAACACAGACAGGGACGAGGCAGCGAGTGGCATTTGATTGTATGTTTTGAATTTCATTTACCACATTGAGATTCCATCTGTGTTTTGGAACGGGCTTCTAATTTTTTATTGGTAATATCAATATTATCAATATGTATTAGGTTTTTTAAACATAAGCCCGCTTTGAAGACATAATTAGTGTTTAAGGGCTATGTCGTTGGATATTCCTAATGATTGTGTACATACTGTGATGATCATTGAATAATAATAATAAATAAAAAAATAAATTAGGAATGATAGGAATTGTCATAAAAGTATCCCCGACGGGGGATCGAACCCAGAACCTCTGGCTTAACGCACCATAGCTCTACCAAATGAGTTATCGAGGACACAAGCCAACCTTTATTAAATTGTTATTTGTTGTGACTGTTTACATCCATGATAACAGAACAGTCACAACAAATAGCAATTTAATGAAAGTTTGTCTTGTGTCCGATTTGCTCAATTGGTTAGAGCTATGGCACATGTAAGCAGAGGTTCTCGGTTCAATCCCCAGTCGAAGCATACTTTTATTTCAATTGCTATCATTCACTAATCAATATTATCGATAATCAATAGAAAAAAAGAATCGATGTGCATCCTACAAATAATAACTATAAACTCTTTTATCTATGATACCACAAAATACTATCAAATATAATTATCCTAATTAAAACAATAAAAAAACAAATTTTTAAAAAACAGTCTACACACGTAACTGATTTTGGTAGACGACTTGAATTTACAGCAGACTGAGTCAACCCTGTTGGTGCCAACGTCATCAACGCACGAATAATGGCCAACCCGAGACTTATATTCGAAATAGGAAATACTGTATTTACGATTGAAAGCCACCTTTCAACGCTGTTTTGATTTCTAATTGCTTGGAATCAAGTAAATACGGTAAAAAAAACTAAGTGGGTTGGACACAATCACTAGAATCAAAAAGGTGATTGGAACAACAAAAGTGGTTGGACACAACTCACTAGAAAAACAAGGCTGTTGGGAACAACTAATGGTTGGACAAACTCACGCAACAAAAAGGGCTGATTTGGGAAAAAAATAAGTGGGGGGACAAACTCATAAAATCAAAAAGGTGTTTTGAACAACTTTACAAAAAACCCACATCAAGAATTCTAGCCCCATTTTTGAAGCTAAACCTTCTGCGGGATGGAACATTATTTATTTTTTGGGGTTTTGTATACATATAAAATTGATATTAATACTTAGATTCACTATACAAAAACAATGAAAAAAAAAAAGGAATCAATCTACAGAAATTGCTATCAAATAAAAAAGTAGGGTAAAAACAAAATTTGTTATCATTAATCAATGAGGTTGGGCATTCCCTATAGGGCATGATAATACAGATGTAGTCTTTTCAGTGGGACATCCAAGAGGGGGAAGAGGGAAAACCCCCCCTTCCCCTAAAAATGATGGAGAATATAGAAAAAATTTTTCATCGCAATTTTCTTAAGGAATTTATATCTCTGAGCAAAAAGGATTTTAGTAGATAAAAATTTGGTTTATTATGATGATTAAAACGCACGATTTTTACCAAAAAAACCTTTAAATAGAAAAATTTTAGATTAAAAAAAGGATTTTATTTGATAAAAAGTTGGTGATTTCTTAAAAAAACACAGATTTTTAACAAAATGACTGAAAAAGAAAAAATTTGGATTAAAAAACAGGATTTAGTGGATAAAAAGTTGGTCATTTTGATCTAAAAACGCCCAAAAAAATTTTCACCAAAATGACCTTTTAAGACCCCCCCTTAGCCATCGGTACATCTAAAATTAATGGGTTTAACCCCCCCTTTATGAAATCCTGGAACGCCCCTGAGTTATTTTAAAAGGCAGAATCCTTTGGCGACATTTAATGTTTTAGGTTAGGAATAAAAAGAAAAACCAAAGTTTTATTTATAAAAAATTTTAAAAAAAATATTTTCCCAACAATAAGGCTTTCAGACCCGTTGAGAGTACTGATTGTTGCCTGGGTTGTTGGTCCTATCGACACGACACAACCAAGAAAATCAGAACTTACTATTTTCCTTGTCACGTTGACTAGTTAATGTCCCCCACAGTGAAAAGGCCCGTACCACTCAAGTACTAGTATGTTTTTTATTGTAATCCCCGTGTTTTAAGGTTTCCCGAGTATACAGCCACCCTAGCGGTTTTAAATTTATTAATATCACTAAGTACATGCCTACATTTAAACATGATATTTCAATCCCTTGCTGTAGATCAAATTTTTTTCACCATAGCTCTAAAAATATCATAACCCATTCTACATCAAATTTTATTTCATAGAAGAAGACCGATTAAGCTAAAAAATTTTAAACAGTCTACAAAATTCATCTTTTCAGCAACAATAATTGTTGCATTGAAAAATAATCGCTTGGTTTTTTGCTCAAGGTAAAAATTAAAAATGACCTAAAAAATCACATAATTATTTCATTATTATGACTAGCATGAAGAAAGAACAAAATTCTAAATATAATATATATTAATACAAATCCTAAGTTTACCATATTTACAGTGTAATTCAAGAGTACTTTGGTACACAAATGTATATGGGTTATATACAGACATAAATATTTGGATAACCCACATTATATTATTATTATAATAATACGGTGACAAAAAGCCATATTTAAATGAAATATTTTGAGTTTAAACAAGGAATGATATGACGGTTAGCCCGATAGTATGTATTTCTACTACAGTCGCTAAAAACTATACACTTTAAAATACAAACTTTGCTAAAATTTGAGTTCTTTACTAGGTCTAGGCCCTACATATTGTTGGAATGTGACTTTTGTCATTTTAAATAGTTAAAAAAACCGTTCTTCTTGGCTCGTGTGGAAAAGTGAATCTATAACATCGAATCCAATATCGAATACCGAATTTAAAATTTATAAGTTTCCATTTCGAATATTGAATAATTAAAATTTATTCCATGAATATCCCGTCGAATATTGACGCATGAAAATAAAGACGGGCAGTCAGACATTAGGGATGTGATTTGTCAATCTAATCTTTGTTTTATACACGAGTAGGTCATTGACCTACAACAAAGGGAAGCAACAAAAACGTTGAAAGAAAAAAATCCTTTAGAATATCATCAAAAAAATATTCAAAAATTTTATTTAAATTTTGAATATTTGCACAAGCCTACTTTTTATCACCTTTTACATGACATTTGTCGTAATGCGCTGTCAAATTTGAAGAGAGTTTCACACAAGACTAGCAATTAAAGCTGCCATCATGGCAAACTGGATTTGCAAAAATACCTAGTATTTGGGAACTGTATAGCTTTCAATACCAAAAGAAACTAAATGCAAATTAAATAAAAATTTGGGTTGCCGTTCGATATGAATTTGAACATTGATAATCGCCCATGTGCAATCGATTATCGATATTATTTTACGTCGATCGATTAAACGAATAAAAATTAGGCCAATACTTTCTTGCATTTCCGACATGGACAGTGGACATTTTTCAAGTGGATCCTTTTGTTCCTTCTATTTGCTCAAAAAAGGTTTTTCACGCTAGCGACGTCTTTCACGAGATGGTGCCTCCCCCCGTCCATCCCCTCCCACTCGTGGCTGGCCGGCCTGATGAGAGCGCGTACGTAGTGTTAACAGATTCTACCGGCTCGTGTGTTGTCTTTGTTTCTTCTTGGGAAAACTTAGTTCTGTGAGTTTCATTTCAGCTTTTGTGTGATTGTCGTTCATTCATTTTCCCAAATATTATCATTAACTATTCAATGCTCCAATATTTATTACGTGACGAGATGGGAAAAATATTTAACATTACTTTGGAAGATGACACTTAAAGTAATATTGGTGTGAGAGAACTGATAAGATAATATTATCATAGCGATACCGAGTTGGCACGGGGTTGGGAGGAATGCATCTTGATAGATGCTTGTGATGAACTTTAGCGATGTACTACAATATCGGGTGTGAAGAGGCGAGGTTGAGCAATCGGCCGCCTGCAGGCGCGGCGAGTGAAGCCGCCCAGCAACACACGCACGCCATGCAAGTTGCCTACACGCAGCAGGGCAGGGGCGATGCGTTGCGCTTCGGACTTCGCGCCTAACGCGGGGTTTTAGATCTAGCAGTGGACGAGTGTTTCACGGAATAAAGCGATTAATGTCTTCTGCAGAGCGAGCGGTTAATTAAAAAATTTTCGGAAGAGCGAGCATTATCGATCGTTTCGGAAATTTAATCTTTATCGATCGATATATTGACTATCAAACGGCCAACCCTAATTAAAATCCACGAAAATGGTTGAATCTCATCTTGATACTCAATGAAAGGGAAAGAGTTAAAAGTTGGCAGCTGTAGTTTATTTTGACGTTTTAATTACCGATTTCCAACGCAACGGTCCAAGCCCTTGCTATGCTTTAAAATTTAAACATAAATTTTTTTTACATAAAAAATGGATAAAGCACTTGACTTGATAAATCCTTTAATTAAAAACCATGAGTTGTTGATTTCAGAAGTACGTACAGTCTGAGTTGAGTGAATGTCTTGATACATGAAATACATTCGATTAAACATCATCAATATTCCAATCAAGACTAAAACTAAAAACTACATTGAGCGATTATCAGCTAATTGTATTAGAAACTGAATGGTTGGAGGGTTACTACTTACTATTCATTATAATTTTGCAACTTAAATTTCAATAAACCGTATTATTAAAAATTGTGCGCGGGCAATATTTAAATTTAAAACACCGACATTTTTGCCAGCAATGTTTGCCAGCTCCCAAAAAAAGGCATTAAAATCATTAAAAATTAAATCATCAATTTAAAACACGAGTTTCATGGATAACAAATAAATAATGTGAAATGTAAATCGTTTTAGAAAAAGTACCAAAAAAATTGCTATTTTGTCGATCACACGTTACCTAGTACGTTTTAGCCCATCTGCATAATTATCTCATTTTTTTTAATATAAAAGTCATGTGACTTCAAGACGATTTCATCTTATTTGGTGCCGACCTTTGAATTGTGTGCATCCTTTGCCGAACCCGAGTAGAATAACATAAGTGTAACAATTTTGTTATTTGGAAACAACTGAAGATTTGCTAGCAATTATCTTCTAAGCTAGTACTTGTTTAATGATTTGATAAGCAAGATATCAATAATTGCTATACAATCTTTATAGCCACCATTAGCAACCAAAAATGTGCAACATTGCTTGAAGAAAATGTATGTTTTTCTATTTTCTTTGCTAACCTATTCACCTGGGTTGAGAGTTTTGAATATATTAGGGATGTCAAACAATATGAAAATTCATATCAATAATCGTGCCAAAATATAAGAATAATATTTTTATTGATCGCCCATACTAAATTTTATCCATCGATATGGTAACTTTTTTCGTTTTAGTAATATTCCAATATATCAAGGGGGAGGGGTAATGACATGTGTATTGCTGTACCGTGAAATAGATCGGGAGCGGGAAAAAAACATTTTGAAAAAAAACTGGGAATTCAACCAAAAATACAATTCAAAAAGCGTCGTTAGTCATGTAAACAAGTACACACTACTGTACCTGCTGTCAATAAGGGAAAGTTATCTTTTGATTGGCGCTAAAATTTAAATTTAAAATCCAGACTCCCAATAATTAGCACGATATCGGTGGCAATTAGTATCAACAATAATCACGACAGCAATATTAATAATTATTGATTACGTTATTTTTGACATCCTAGAATATATGTATAGCTTCAACAAATGCAACAGAGTCAACTAGAAAAAGGGTTTCCATTTTCAAATTTTTTTCTTAAACAACAGTTTGTACATTTTAAAATATCAAAAACAATTAGCTACACAAATGCTGCAGTCAGATGTATCAAAGATTCACTTTACATCAACACGGTTTACTTTTTTATAATGGAGATTTTTTGTAAGCCCTTTTTTTTAACCCCAAAATTTAAATTTTATATAATATGGCAATGGCATGTAGGATTTTAAATGCCCCAGGAAAGCATGCGTCGTTGAGTTATGAACATTTTGGCAATTTGGTCAGTGTTTTGGCCCAATCACAGATTCTTTATTATATGACACAATTACTCAAACATTATCATTTGGGCTATTTTTTGCCAAATTCATGAAAAATGCTATTTCAGTATAATAGCAATTTCATCCCAAAAAACAAATTATTTCAAAATGTTTATTCCATGTTTTTAAAAAAATTAACCCATAAAAATAGCGGGAATTTTCAGCGTCTCCGCCTTTCCGACTCGGCATTTGTTGGTAAACCAAATCACAAACCGTGTGGAAAATAAAATAGTCATTTAAACCCCCGTAAAAAATTAACAATAGCTTTTAAGTTTAACAAAATTTAGGTAAAAATTAAGTTAAAAATTTCATTTTATAAAATGCTAAAGCACAGCATAAAAATAACTTTGATTGTTAATTTTTTTGAAGGTTGAAAAAAAGAAACAAAAATTTTTGTTTTGCAAATAAAGGGAAAAACATTATTTAGTTTTTTTTAAATCCTGGGTTTGCACAAATGATGACAGCTCAACCCCTAACATACAACACTTTGCTTGTAGTCTTTTAGAAACAAGAAAAGCTTTTAAATGAAGTTTTTTTTTAAAAAGTTTTAAGAAAACCACAAAACAAAATTACAAAGTAGATGACCTGGTGATTAAAAGTTGTCAAGATTTTTAAAAAAAAATTAGACAATAAAACACATTTTGATCATCCCTACTTCAGCAGTGACATTAGTTACCTTGGCTAAAAAACTATGAAAGTAACATAGCAATCAGATCCTTATGGCTTCAGTAGGTAAGTTTTAAAATTTAAAAACAAGCTATAAAATGTCATTATAAAAAAAAATTAAGACTATATTCACTGTTTTTTTTTTTAAAAGTAAAATGCAGTATAAGAATTTTAGCATCAGAACAAGAGAAGTAGTATAAAAAAAACAGTGAACAGGGGTCAAAAGTGGTCAAATCAAAAATTTAGTCCTACAGTTCTATGGTACTCTACAAGTTTTAAAAATTACCAATTAAAGTTTATTGAGCTTTTTAGGAGATAAAACTCATTTTTCAGGGCTTAAAAATAATTGTTAAGTATAAAACCCCGCGCACGACGGACTATCACTAGTCGCTGCCGGTTGCGGTTGTAGCCGTGGCACAGAATAGTTCTCGACACCGGCAATCGCACTAAGATCGCACGACTGTTTCCTCTCGATCGTTCCGTTGGGCGTGGAGGGCGAGCTGGCGGTGGGAAGTGACACGAGCTTGGGTGGTATGGGTGGCGGTGGGGGGAGGTTACTGACCCGGGGGGAGAGCAGCGGGGGGGGTGTTGGAGGGCCTGGGTTTTGCGGGGGGGGAACTCAAAATCTGTAGACATGTTGTTGAAATTGTTTTGTGGGCGTCTGCGCGATGGACGACGAGGAAGGAAACTCCGCGTAGCCAGAGTCTCGGAGGTCGCCGTTTGGTGTCGAGGTCGGAGTCGAACGTGATGTCGACCCACGCTGTCGATGCTGAAGATCGCAGGGGGGCCCGGGGAAAGGATAAAGAGTGTTGAACTCAACTAATATTGAAAGTGTAGGCCTATGTGCGTCTGGGAATGACGTATTTACTGGATTATAGGCCGCCATCGAGTAATGGCCGCACCCCTATTTTGACGACTCAACTTTTAAAGAGTAGGTTATAAATAATATTGACAACTGGCTTCACATAAGGGCCCAAAAAAACTTACTTTTTAAAGTTGACATTTTAAATATACCCGAGGCCTTACTCGCATAAATACAGTAAAACTATATTTTACAATAAAATATTGAGGTGAGATTCCTGAGGAGCACAGTGGCCAAGACAAGAAGGGACAGAATCAGCAAAACAAACATTAGAGTGTTGCATCATAGTGTCAGGGTGTCCGATCATTACCCCCACCCCCCTCTGAAATCAGAAGAAGAGTAATAATAATACTAAATAGAACTTGTACTTGGGATAATAGAATGGGTTTTATTTGAAAAACCCGAAAAATAAAAAATAATAATAAATAATAATAATAATAATTATAATAATAATAATAATAATAATAATAATAATAATAATAAAATAATAATAATAATAATAAAAATAAAAAACATACATTTTTAGATGTACAGACAAAAATAAGAAAAATAAGGAAAACAGTAAAACATATAGGGGGGGAGCATAGGTTGAAAAATGCTTCCTGGAGCAAAGGTGAAAGAGCTTGATCTGGTATCAACGATTCGTATTGATCCTAGATAAACAATTTTGATGGTGAGAGTTTGATATTTTGTGAGCCCGGGCCCATATCTAAAACAAGAGGGCCGCCGCTTCAAATTTTTTAAAACTAGCGTTTTTCTTTAAAGTATTTGACGATTTAAATTTTAAGGTCCCTTTCGAAAGGGTAAATGATAGAAATTAAATTTAAAGTAAAAAATTTTCACAAAAATCCCTATTTTTGAGGTTTTTCCCAAAAACTCTAACTGTTTACTTTACATTTTTCCCGTTAGGAACGATATTTAGGGGGAAAAAAGGTTTTTAATTTTTTAAGTTGCATTTTTGGTAGTTTATTTCTAGTGTTTTAATGAATCCATGCATTTCATTTTCTGAAAATTTATACCCCTGAGTTTAGTAATTTGAAGCGATGGCTGTGTAGAGAATATATGCTACTACTGTGTGTCTATTTTCAAATACATTTTGTCGAGGCACATTTGGGAAACAATTAGATATTTGGGATAAATCGTTTCGTTATGAACGAACTTAAAAATTTTGTATGGGTAAATTTCGATTTTTTTACGAGATTCCCTGGCAAAAACAAGAGGGCCGCCGTCATTGAACTTTTTTAACTAAAAATCTTTAAAAGTTTTTCGCCGATTTAAATCAAAGGTCCCAGAAAAGGAATAAAAAGAGCTACAAACATTATCAACAATTTCCAAAAAGTTTAAATTTTTTTAAGGTTTGTTTTTTTTGAGATTTTGTATTTTTTTAACGATTTTTTCAGAGCAAATAGGTATAAAAAACTAGTATAGGGAATCAATCGATTCGTTTTTTTTCTGATTTAACAATTTTGAGGGGAAAAAAATTTCGTTTTTTTTTACTGGGGCCCTTTCCCAGGGCAAAAAAAAAAGTGGCCCCGCGCCAAGAACCTTTTGACTGCTATCTTTAAAAGTAAACCCGATTTTTAATTTCGTATACCGTTGAAAAGGTAATTAAAAGAGAAATAACTAATATTACTTTTTGTTGAAACAAATATTTATGAGGTTTTTACAAAAACTTAAATATTTACCACACTCGTCTGGGTAGGAACTTAGGCGCATTATTTAATGACAAAAAGGTTTTTGAATATTTTTTGGTTGTTTACCGTAGCATATCTCTTTATGTTTTCAATGAGTCCTTACTTTATATGTTCCGAAAATATATCCCCCGAGAAAATGTATTAAAGCGACGGTGTGTAAATGAATAATTATGCATGAGTATTTGATTTATGTTTTAAACACTTTTCGTAGGGGAAAATAATGATGAAAGGATTATGTACTGGTATCAATCGTTTCTTTAAAAACGTACTTTAACAATTTTGATGGGGTACCCTTCCAAAAAAAAAAAGAGGCCCCGAAAAAAAATTTTGAAGTTACATATTTTCTAAAAAAAATTGACAGTTTCATTCAAAGTAGGGTTTGGGAAAAGGAAATTAAAGGAAAAAAAAAAGTAAAAATTTTGAAAAATTTTTACGAACTTTTATTTTGGGTTATCTGTTACTCATCAATTGTACAGTTAGGGAAAAATATAACGTAATACCCTATGTATAATTTTGTTTAACCTTTGTTTTTTAGTAAGCGATTTTGCGCGTTTTTTTGGTACATAGAAGAAATTAATAAAAGTTCTTCCCCGGGGTTTTGAACCCGGGCCCAGTGGAAAAGAGTATGACTTTGACAGTCTAGGTCCCAATTTTAAAACCCCGGGTGGAGGTATTTTTTTAAATTTCTGTTTTTAAATATTTTTTTTTTTTTTTAGAGATTTCGGGGCCCCGAAATGTATGTCATACTGTCATACTTTTCCATCTGGCCCGGGTTTCAACCCCCGGTGGAAGAATTTATTAATTTCTGTCAATGGTACCAAAAAAACAGCGGTTCAAAGTCGCTTACTAAAAAACAAAGGGTTTCAAAAAATTATCCTATATATGTTATTTTTGTTCCAAACTGTAAAAATCGAGTTTAGAAACAAGTTTCCCTCAGAAATATAAAAGTTTCGTAAAAATTGCAAATTTATACTTTTTGCCCTTAATTTCCTTTCCCAAGGTACCTTGAAAAGAATCTGTCAATTACTTAGAAAAAAATGTAAGTTTAAAGTTTTTTTTTTGGCGGCCATCTTTTTTTTTTTTGCGAGGGTCCTCATCAAAATTTTTAAAGTACGTTTCATAAAAGAATCGATTGTACCAGATACATAACCCTTTCACAATTATTTTGGCCTCTACGAAATGTTTTAAAAATCAAGTCAAAATACTCGTGCATATATTATTATTTAACATGCCCTGCTTTAAATAATTTTCTGGGATTATTTGTGGACATATAAAATAAAGGGTCATTGAATACTAAAAAGATATGACGGATAAAAAAAGCCAAAAATATTTAAAAACCGTTTTTGTCATGTAAATTATCGCCATAAGTTCCCCAACCCAGCGAGTGTGGTAAATAATTTAAGTTTTTTTAACATAACCCCTAAATATTAATGTTTCAACAAAATGATAAAATTGTTATTTCTCTTTTTAAATTACCCTTTTCAACGGTATAGTAAATTAAAAATCGGATATATATTTTAATGATAGCGAGTCAAAAGGTTCATTGGCGCGGCCATTTGTTTTTTGCCATGGGGAAGGCCCCAGAAAAAATCGAAAATTTTTCCATCAAAATTGTAAATCACAAACAAAACGAATCGATTTGAACCCTAAAGTTTTTTACCATTTTTGGTCGAAAAAAAAGTTAAAAAAAAAAAAAATCTCAAAACAAAATAAACCTTAAAAAAAATTTAAAATTTCTGGAAATTTGATAAATTTGTGCTCTTTTTATTACCTTTCAATGGTACCTTTAGAATTGAAATCGGCGAAATACTTTAAAGTTTTTTGTTAAAAGTTCAATGACGGCGGCCATCTGTTTTTGCCCCGGGGAAAGGGCTAGAAAAAAATCGAAATTTACCCCTTTAAAAAAGTTTAAGTTGGTTCAAACGAATCGATTTTTTCCAAATCTAATTTTTCACAAAGTGCCCGACAAAAGTATTTGAAACATAAAGATCACACAGTAGAGATATATTCATCTACAATGCCACGTTCAATTTCAAAAATAGGCATAATTTTCAGAAAATTAAATGCGGGACATTATAAACATTAAAAAAAATCTACCAAAAAGCAATTTAAGAAAAAGTAAAACCTTTTTACCTAGAAAATTTTGTTTCCCTAACGAGAAAGTGTAAAGTAAAAGTTTGAGGGTTTTTTTAAATAACCTCAAACCCTAAGGGGTTTTTGTGAAAAATTTTTAATTAATTTAATTTTATCATTACCTTTCGAAAGGTACCTTTGAAATTTAAATCGGTCAAAAACTTTAAAAAAAAATACGTAGTTAAAAAACGAAAACGGCGGCCATTTTTTTTTTAGATATGGCCGGCTCAGCCAAAAAATAAGACTTCACCATCGAAATTTTTTATCTATGGATCAATACGAATCGATGATACAGATACATAGCTCTTTTACCTTTTCGGCCCCGGGAATTTCCTAGTCCCTACTAATAGTTATAAATTATTTTATAAAAAAATAGAAAGAATATTCATGAATTTCATTTCGTAAACTTGAGTCTAAATAAACTTAAATTTTACTAGGTTTTTTAACAAAACTGTTTAGGAATAATAAGCTTTGAGATAAGGAACTTTTTTACAGAGTATTTAAAAACGGTCTAATGAGCCTATGGTTTTTGTTCAGTTGGAGTTTTTTAAACAATTTTTTGTGTGGTAACAGGTTTGTTTTGGGTTTAAGATTTTGAAAAATAATTTTCTATATGTGTTTTTTTAGACGTATGTTGTGGGTGTGGAATTTTTATTTTTTGAAAGGGATTTTTAGTTTTTTTTAAATTTTAGGATGCCGTAGAAGAACAAAGCATAGAGGTTTAAAAATTTAAATTTTTTGGAAAAAGGTTTTAAGTGTGATCTTCGAGACTTGTTTAGCATTTACGGATTACCTTCTTTTGAATATAAAAACTTTCTTTGGGACTGGGAGAGCAACCCCCGAATTTAATAACCTTATGTGTGCCTCAAAAATTTGAGGAATATACTAGTTTGGCTGTTTTCAATGTTTTTTACAGATGATTTGATTTGATTTCAAAAAGTAGCCAGAGTTAAGTTTTTTTTAAATTTGCACTTGATGTGTTCGGCCATTGAGTTTTCTGTCTATTATGAGTCCCCCAAAATTTGTTGATGCCCCCACTATGATTGAGGTATTATTTTTACTATTGATATGTTTTTTTTTGTATTGATTGATTGATTTTATTTGCAGCTGTTAGATTAATTGGTGAGCGTAACAATTACGGGGATCTAACATTTTACCGGGGGTCTTTTTGAAATTCAACATAAGATTGGTTTTATTTAATAGAGTTCATATCGTTGAACCATTCTGTGGGATAAGCAATTTTTATTTAGAATTGTTTTAGAGTTGAATGTATTGGGTATGGGGAAAAATTTTGTTTGCACATCGGAAAAAATTTCAATTTGGCGTGGACTTTTTTGGTTTTAATTAAATGGGGCGGGTGTATAAAAATTTGTAAAAATAAGGTAGTATCATAAGGTTTTTTGATTGTATGTTAAAGTGAACATAAAACTACATTTTTTAAAACTTTGTTTAAATAAAATTTCTCGGCAATGAGATCCAATGACTCATTTTACTGAAAGTGATTTGTTCCGTTTCTCAAATCAATACAATTTTTCTTCAGAACATAGGGAATGACTTATTCGGTTTCTCAACTCAAAGGGAAAATTGACACCCTGTAATATAGGCTACACAGGCTGATCGAAAAATATTTTGTTTCTCTACTACTCGATAGGTCTTTAAATTCTGGAAGAAAATGGCTATATTAACTCATTTACGCAATTTTTTTTAATGACATAAAGAGATAGGGGGCCAACAGCTTACCTTCAATGGAGTAGGTGCGGCAAAAGAAAACATATTTAAACACAAATACACAAATAAACTACAACTACATAGTCAAAACGATTTTTGGGCCACGTGGGCCTTACTCAGTGCATTCAGTGAGTGTAGAGAGAGAGACAGAGTTGAAACTTAAACTAGGCTAGCTGTTGGCTCTAGCACTCTCCGCATGAGGATGAATGGTCACAGGCAGGACGTGCGGGAAGAGAATTAGGAGGAAAACCCGTGGTACTGCACGCTTATGGGCATGGCCTACCCTTTATGACCTGTTTCACAGCCGTGTCATAAGGTCTGTCCCACCCCCCATACAAGCGGTGAAACTGAGAAGGAGGGAACTGGGCTATAGTGGATCTGCAAATCCCGCCCAAAAAAAAAAACTTTAAACCTACGGGGATTCAAACCCCCCTCTTTGCCACCCTGTCACCCCAAATTTATACTCATTCACTCACCCTCACCCCTAGCCAAAAGCTAGCCTAGTTCAAGTTTCAAATCAGTATCTCTCTCTACACTCACTGAGGAAGATCACGTGGACCGAAAACGTTTTGACTATGAGTTTATTTTTGTATTTTAGTTTATATGTATCTTTCGCGGCGCGCCTACTACATTTAAGGTAAGTGATGGCAGTTTGGGACCTATCTCTTCATGTCATTCACATGATCCAGCCATTGCTCGCAGCCCCCCCCCCCCCCCAAAAAAAGCCAAACCCCCGTTAATTTTCAAGAAAAATAGCAAATCACTCGATACGGTTGGATGCTAACAGGAAAA
>JAMZAV010010725.1:0-20762 GCA_024449915.1 Sweltsa coloradensis
CAAGGTTAATTTTTACGCTTTAAAAACCATACATACAACTATAAACAACTATAAATTAACGGCTGCTACAACAACATCATTTTTAGAAATGTGATAGTTTTACGAAATGATATGGTAATTTAGTGAATACAATTAATGCAGGTCGAGAACACACATTTTAAATTGTTCATTTTATTGCCTTCCCCCTTCCACTGAACCCACATCTCAGACCTTACCACCCCACCCCCATTCAATATTTACGAGCTTCTCTAGGGGATGTCCAACATCGGCTGGGAAAGAAACTGGTTTTCGTAACCTGAGGCACTCTCAGTTCGCTGTGGAATGCACTATAGAAAGAAATATCCAAACAAGATTTAAACGAGTTGGAAAGAATTAATTTACCAGGAAAAGTCGGTTTTCGTGTGAATAAACCATTTTTCGAAAGACAATCTGTCAAAATTAATACAATCGCCTTTTGTGTGCTTCATACAGTGGATAGAATAGCACTAAAAGTGGTAAGTATGTTTCTTAATAGATGCACAGATAAACAAATACAAAATAAAATCTTTCACCGACCACGATAATCTTTGTTTTCTCAATGTTTATGTTTACGTCAATGCTTTGCTCTGTTTATGAATGTTAATGTTTCCCATTAATTATCTTTAATTTTATCAGGCTAAAAATATTTTGGGGCATATTATTATTGTATGAGCGAAGCGAAGACTTTAATTTCACTGACCCCCCCAAAAATGTACCTCGTTTTTTTTGTAATGTCATTTTTTTATTATTTTTTGTTTGTTTTTCTGTCTGTTTGTTCGCGCTCTACCGGGCAAACGGCATATGCGATCTTGATGAAAATTGGAGGTGATCTTAAAAATTTCTGAACTTAGACATGCCACGTTTTTGGGTACAATCGATCAAATATTTCTTATGATTATCGTACATTTACGATTTTTCGATTTTTTATGAGATATTTTCGTGATATTTGGCCCGCGACCGGGCAAACGGCTACTCCGATCTCGATGAAACTTTATGAGAACCAAATCACCTAATTTTTATTTCCCATTGTACACCCCTCAAAAATTATATGTGGGTGTAAAAATATACAAAAGTTCGAACTAACGGGCATCGAGCCCCAACCCTCCGTGCGGTAGGCTAAATGTTTACCACTAAGCCATGTCAGCCAGGTAGATCTCGTCCCGCTAGCTGCTACTAAACAAATGCTATCGATATTTAAAAAATATATATATTATAGGATTAAATCGCAATGGATCTAGATGATTTTGTAAACAGTTCTCAGTAAACTCGTACCGGATATGTCTGTTTAAAATTTCAACGTTATCTGTTCAGCGGTTCGGCTGATTTTCGACATACAGACAGATGACAGACAGACAGACACAGAATCACAGAATAAGCGCCGTTTGAGTTGAATGGAGATACTCAGTCGCTCCGCTCCGTCGTTAAATTAATCTACTCAATAGTATCAACGAATTAATAAATGACTAAAATGGTAGCAAAAACTTAATTGCTTTTTTGCTAATGAAGCCTCTGACTTAACAATAACTTGGTAAATCAGGATATAATCTTAATCTTACTTTCATTGATTACTTGCATAAGACATACAAGAGCCCAGTAAATTCATTATATTTTATAACACTGATGTGAACGAAATAAAAAATATTGTTGGTAAGTTAAAATCATCTCACTCTGTAGGAATCGATGGCATATCCATTATTGTTTAAAATAAATATATCAATATGTGTGTACCAGTGTCCCTATGTGACATTTTCAATAGCTGCCTTAAAGCATTAAAAATAACAAAAAATCCAAAAAAACTCCTTGCAAGTAATTATCGACCAATATCTATTCTACCTGCTATTTAAAAAATATTGGAAAGATTTATTAATAACAGGTTGATAAGCTTTTTAGAAAAGCACAACATTCTAATAGAAAGACAAATGGTTCAGAAAGGGAAAATCTACTAGTAATACATAGAAGATTTCTATTAAACGTAACTAGTGAAATGTATTCAAATCGATAATCTGGGTATATTCTGTGATCTCACAAAAGCTTTTGACTGTGTTGATCACAATACACTCCTTACTAAATTAGAATATTAAGGAGTACGTGGTAATGCGTTCAATTATTAAAATCATACCTAACAGATAGAGTACAATGTGTAGAATAACTAGCAATGAAATAATAAAATTTCAAATACCACTTAAAAGTATATGTGGTACCACAAGGGTCAATTCTTGGCCTTATTTTTTATTGTCTTAATTAATGATCTACACTCTAAATTAAAAGAGCGGAAAAACACTCAAATCGAGTGAAATTTCGCTCCTTTTTTAGCTTGTATTTGCACCACTCTTTCTGAGTGCATGACCACCACTCCTAGAATTGAGTGAAATAATTCCACTCAATTATAGAGCGAAATTTTCACTCCGAAATAAGGGTGATAATCGCTAATAAAAGATCGAAATTCACTCAAATAACAGCGATATTTTGGCTTCAAAGATAATCTCTATTTAGGCTATAAATAACTCAAATAGAAGCGAAAATCACTCAAAATTGAAACAAACTAACTTCCCTAAAAAATATCGAAATTCAATCAAAAAGTAGAGGTGGGGGAAAGGAGATAAATCGCTCAAGTATAGCTTTAAATTCAGTATACGTATTGCATATAGGTACACATGATATATTATGCTATTTTCAACTCATAGTATTATAGCAGCTGTATGCAAACATCACATTGATATGTAGATGGACGACTGCGTTCTCTCTCTTCACTGTGGATGCCCATGAAAAGGCATGCATATAATAATTTCCATTAAGTTTTTATCTAGGCCTACACATAATATATTATGTTGTTTTCAACTAAAACAATGAAAACACAATGAACTATTCGTGCATATAGAAGTACAACAGATGTCGACATTTAGGCCCTACCTTTTACTTTTCGCGTTTTTCCGCAGAAATGCCCTTCCTATTAGAACGTTGCACACTTCATCACTACACCAGTCATAACCATTTTTCCTTGAAGACTTACACTGGCAATGCGCACACACGGTCACGAACTAACACACACTGACGAGTTGGTTTCGACGATGCTGGACGTGGACAGAGGACCGTTGATATATATTGGAATGTCATGAGTACATGAAAAGCAATTATTACCAGTGACATGTTTGAAAGGTCGCCGGTAAATCTCTGCTATTCATCCCTAGACTTGGCACCGCAGACAATACAGTAGACATACAATAAGGAGAAGCCCCATTCATCGCTTAGATAAATCTCAACACTAATCCCTTGAACAAGCTTTATGCATCGCTCACTATTGACTCAACATCGCTAACTAAAGAGCGGTGTCACATGGTCACTCAGCACATTTGAGCTAAATAATGATCACCCAATACATCGAGTGACAATTCCAGTTAAAAATGAGTGACGAACACTCAAAACGAGTGAAGTGACCATCCGCTCGGCGTAATTGAGTGAAACAAACCCTCAATAATTTAGCGTGTAACTGAAAGTATAATGATGCTGAATTTGTTGCTGAAGATTTTTCCACAGTCATTAATGCTGATGAAAGCAAAGCTCTTCGGATAAATCAGAAGAAAGGCTAAATGATCAAGTGGGTGGTTTACAGCTAACAAACTTATTTAAACTAAAAACAAACTTTATTTAATTCCACTCAATTCAGAAGGTTAATCTTTAAAAAAATACCATACTCGATTAGCCAAGTTGCATAAATATGAGACGTGAAGCAATATCCAATCAAATAATACCTAACTAATTTTTCAGATATTCAAATATAATGCAAATTCATCAAATGTGTTTCTAGGCTTTACCATAGACCAACATCTAACATGGCACGATCATATCAATACATTAATACCAAAATACTTAATTCGTCTAGTTATGCTATATGGACCATCGAGCAGATAAGTAACATCACCACAGCCAAAATTTGCTACTATTCATTATTTGAGTCATATATAACGCTATGGAATTGAATTTCAGGTTTATATTGAACCACATTAATAAAGTTTTTATTTATCAAAAAAAGCAATTAGACTATTGTTCCCTTAATCCCAGGGAACACTGTAAACCTTTTTTTGTACGCCACAAAATCCTTACAAATTCATGTGTATATATTCTCCAAATCGATATAAGTACTAATTTAAAAATATATAATATACACACCTACTCAGTAAATGCAAATGTCCATGATCATGACGCACGTAAAATAAATCACCCACAGCTAAACTCATATCACACAAAACAAGTATCAAGTAAAATCAGACTACTTAATAAATCTTTTTAAAACCATCTTCCAGACTCCATTAAAAACATTTCAAGCATATGACCGTTTCAAACATAAATCAAAACAAACTTGATTTCTAAAAGACTACTATTGTCTTATTATTTGGATAAGCGTAGCGAGCGAAGTTATTAAGATTCCATTTCACTACACTGAGAAAAAAAATCCAGAATGTTTTTGTTTTTTTTCTTTCTTTTTTTTGTATTTTTGTGTGTTTGTTAACACGATTCAGGCTAAACCAATACTCCAATTGACATAAAATTTTATGGTGGCCTTGAAATCTCTGAACTTAGAACTGCCACGTTTTTGAGCGCAATCGAAAAATTATTTCTCATGAAATCGCAATTTTAACGATTTTTTTTTCGATTTTTTAAACATTTCTTCGACTTATTACACCTACATGCTTTATCCGATTTCAATTATTTTTTCACAGAACCTTAAATTTTATTTATTAAGATATTCGTGTGAAATTTGAGCGCAATCGAAAATTATTTTTCATGAAAATATAAATTTTGAGGGTTTTTTCTTTTTTTAAACAATGTTTTGACTTATGACTCCAAACATGCTTTATCCTATTTGTAATGATTTTTTCACAGAACCTTAATTTTATAAATTTATATATTCGTGTGAAATTTGAGCGCAAACGAATAATTATTTCTTATAAAAATCGAAATTTTTCAATTTTTTTCTTTTTTAAAATTGATTAATTAAAAAAATATATATTTTTAAAATTTAATTTAATTTAAAAAAAATCTAGAACTTAGTAATAATTTTTTCACAGAACAACAGAAAATCCGCATAACACATGGCAGCTCAATGCACCAATTACGCTCATCCAACAACGCGGCGGGACTTAAGCGTTTTCCTAGTCACCTTAATGATACTCACAGCAATTCCTGGCCATCAAATTCCAACTCGCAACCTTCTCGTGGTTTTGGCCCGTGACTAGGGGAGTTCTCCACTCTGTAAAATAATGGCGAGCTCTGAGTCGTCGTCGGGAACTTTCCCCCTTCCCTTTGACTAACTCCCCCATGGCGAACGACAATGACAACACGGACGGATGATGACACAGACGGAGACGACCACGACGTGGGGGAACCCCTGCCCTCCCCAAAAGCTTGTGGCTGGTTCTGACCAGCACAGGCCTGTCCACACCTTGTCCCCCCGCGACAGCCCCTTACGTCCCTCCCTTCGTCTCGATTAGCCTTGTTGCATAAATATGAGACGTTAAGCAATATCCAATCCACAGCAATTCCTGTTATTACTCGATATTATTGATTGACTATAATAATGAAATGAACCTTATTTTATTACTTTTCAATAATTGTTATGTACAGCGTCTTACATAATATAATGACAATTATTTCTCATTAGTATTAGTAAGGTTCCATGATTTGATTAAGCTAAAGGAACATAATCTAAAAATTGTGTTGTTGTTATATAAAATGTACAATTTTCCTGATAAAAGTGAAATTGAAATTGATTAATCGGTTAACAAAAATGAAAATGCGAGGCGGCAAGTTCATATCACTCCCTTCGTAAGGTTTTGGGGCGTTACGGCAACCAGCGATAACTGAGCCGTACGGCGCCCGTATCTTAAGAAGGTGCGGGGCGCGAGGTTTTAAGCTTATGGGGAGATGTGTTCCTCACGGCTGCCGGCGAGAGCTGAGCCGCACGGCGCCCGTATCTATAGAAGGTGCGGGGCGGCGAGGTCATATCGCTCCCGCCGTAAGCTTCTTTATTTATTTATTTATTTATTTATTTATTTATTTATTTAACGTCCATCCTATTCAGTTATAAAAAACTGATTAACAAAGGAGGACAACTAAATAAATCTAATTACATAGATGCAGAAACAACAATAAACTACATTTTCGTAAATATTTGAAAATAGTAGCATTACAACAACAATGCATTTAAACACAACAATTTTTGGTAAAAAATAAAAAAAAATATTTTAATATGCATTTAATGGGAAACCCCCAAATCGTTTTAGACGATGAGGGCATGTGTTGAGTGCGCCGGAACTTTGCTTTTAAGTTTTTATAATATTCGTATAAATATAGGTATTTAGTTTAGGTCATAGCTTGGGCCCATAATGCTCCACTGTGCCTAGGATAGGTAGGGGGGCCCAAAGGTAAGGGAAAAAAAAGGAATGTTACCGGGTACCAACAATGGCTCACTCCCCTCGTCAAACAACGACTTTGGGTTTCCCTAGTTTTAAAAAAAACAAAAAGCACCCAAATTAATGGCGGCTAAAGTGTTTTTGTTTGCAAAAATAACAAATTAAACCGGCCCATACTTTTTTAAATTTATTCCTGTTTGATTTAATTGTTTGTCCCAAGGCAGTGATCAAGATCACGAACCCAAATGGATTTTTCTACAAACCATGGATGAAAATATTTTAAGTCCAGCACAAACCAATGTATTTTTCTGTCGCTAAACGCAAATTTGTTTTTGAAACGAAACACTAAAATAACCCCCCGCGTTCTAAGCATGGAACAAAAAAGTCCTAAGTACGGTCACTGAAACGTAAAACGAAAAAGACTAAAAAACCCCGCGCTTTCCCCGCCCTGAAAACGAAGAAACCTGGGTAAACACAAAAGTCCACGTACCGGGGCCACTGAAAGGGGAAAAAGCCTCCGGGTAAACAACCCTACGGGTCTACCCCGCGACGAGACGTACCCAGTCTAAAACTCCCCCTACTGAGCCCAAAAACTCGCAATTTCACTCGTTTGTGTTTTTTGTATAATAGTTCGGAACAGACCTACCTGATCCAAAAACTTCGAATTTATCGCCCGGGATTTTTGGGGTAATATGCAAGCATAGACCCCCCGGGGGTTTGGCCTATGTTGCCCCAGGCCAACCTATGCAAATTAAACCTAAGATAAGCCCCCCCCAAACTAACTCAGGGGGGGGGCCCTCTCAAAAAGTCGGGGGAAAACAAAAAATAAATACAGTATTGGGCAATCATGGTAGACTTAATGTGATGACGGTAAAACCGGTGACCTTTTGAGCACGATTCCCCCTTTTTGGGAAGTCCCCAACCTTACCCAGTGCGCTGTGGTGAGCCTCGCCGTGGAGCCCCACGTCCTCGGAACAGCTGGGCGGCCCACACGTTTTTAAAATTTACCACTATGCAAAACAAAAAGCTTATGCGTCAGCAATATGTGACGAGCTAAAGGCCGTCATTAATTGAAATTTTGAGGTTGTAAAATGACTTGGGATTAAAGGTCGTTAACTGCCCCTAATGAATCGAAAGTGATTTTCGGATATAAAAAAAGGTTGCTTTAAGATTCTAAGTTATGAAAACAAATGAAAGAAAGATGCAATTTATGTGAAAGCTTGGATCCAAAGAAAGATTTGAATTTAAATTCCCGGAACATTACTAAATTGATAAATAAGTCTTACTCTAAACAACCAAAATTTAGTAGTCAACGTTATTTTGGGTTTACGATACTGTAGTGAAGTGGGGGGGGGACTTCCTCTATTTGGGCACGTTCGATGGTGGCTTATGCGCGCTGTAGGCCCCGGACCCTCAGGGCGAATTCCGCGTGGCGGATTGACCTGCTTCCCATCTTGGCGTCCTGGGGACCTCGAAGTGAAAATGTAGAAATGTACTTACTCAGTAGTAGACGGGGTTAGGCAAGATATATTCACGTTAAAAATTGTACAAATTAAAGTGATGATTTGGTTGATTAGATGCCTAGCCACGACGGCCCACGGGTGTCAAAATAGTTCGAGTGAAAAATGCCCTCACTCGGGGAATTTTCATTTAGTTCTAAAGATTGCCACCCCGGACTAATGAAAACTGTGAACTTTTAAATGAATGTCCATTGTCTCGCTGGTGTCGTGACTCCCGGGGGCGTCGGTGTAGATGCTACCACATACTGGTGGGGGGCTTAAAACACTCCCGTTTTTACCGAAATGGTGTTAAAGAGTTAAATCAAATAAAAAACCGCAAAAACTAGCCCCTGAAACCGCTCTTTTATACGGGGAGAGGGTGGGGTTTCCCATTCCCCTAAAATGCCTGGCTTCGCCTGCTTGTAGGCCGCACTGGGAAGTTTCTTGGAAACGTTTGCTCGTCTGAAGGCTTGAATCTCAGTGGACGATGCCCTCCGTGGCTTTCTAAAAAAAGCCCGTTTGCTGGCCTGGGTGATGACGTAGACCATTTCACGGGCCCCCAATCTACCCCGTTCCGATCGCTGTTTGGTCGACTATCCCCCCCGAAACCAACTATTTCACTGGGCCGATCCAGGCTGCTAGCCCGCATCCCGGAAGCCTACCTCGTTTTGCACGATTTAGACACAAAAAAATTCACCCCGGGTACAAAAAAATAACTTTGCTGACCATTAGCCTTTTTAGACTTACGCACAAGCCTAGGCATTTCCATATGACCTTACCCTAACCACTAGTTTTCCCATTGGAAAAGCTTAAATTTTACATAGACTGAAAATTATGCAAAAATTATGTAGAACTTGAAAAATTATTGTTTATGTAAATTTGAAAAATTGAAACTTTTGGGTTTTAAAAAAATTTAAAAAATTGGGGGACCAACGGGGCCGTCCAGGGCTGCAGTTACGTGCCCCCTTTAACTTCATGGGATATTTGGTACCTTCCGCAGGAAGTTCCCCTCACAACCCATACAATATATGTGCAGCTCGCAGGTAACACAAAAGTACACACATTTTTTGAAACCCGACTTAAAATCTCAAGATACGCAGGCACCAAGTGTGCGTACATTATAAGGGGGGGTTGCCCTTGGGCCATATTAGTTAACAAAATAAAAACAAACTTTTGGCTTATTCCGGACCCCAAAAATCCTCCCTAACTTACTTTACGGACCCTTGGGGTCGCAAGAAAAATTAACACAAAAAAAAAAAGTTCCCAGGCAAGGAAGTACCCCCTGAAACCATGATGCAAAAATTGAAAGTATTGCACTTGTTCCAGAACGAAACACAAGGGTTTTCCGCTCTAACCACCCTTACACTAGCCACTGTAGGCAAGGTGGCGTGACCCGCCAACGGCCCCTCGGCCGCGGCCACCCCACTGCGATGCCTCCCTAGCCCCGGGGCGTCCCCCGCCACTTGTCCCCACCTAGCTGCCACACCCACTTGACAGCTGACGTCGCTGCTACGTACGGGGGATACCCGTGACAACAGGATAGTGGTGCGGCTACATCCACTACCTGCCCCAAACCAAAACCCTCTGGACCGATGTCCTGACAAGCTTAGTACCCAAAAAACGCGTATCTCGCATCGTAGAAATTTACTCAATTGATTCGGTTACGCCCCACGCGCTGCCTACACAAAGTAGACCCTAGTCCGTAGACAAACTAACAAACTCCTTGCCCTACTCGGTCTCACGCCGGGAGGCAAAAAAATTACAATGACGCATAAGTGGGGTTTCTCCCGACTTTAAAAACAAGTACACCCCTGCCACAAAAGGAAAACAAAAGAAAAAAAGGACGGCAATCAAAAATTTAAAAAACCAAAAAGTCCCGTACGCCCGTGACTTTTAAAAAAGTAAAAGACTAGGCTCGCAAAGAACTACACCGAGGGTTCCGCCCCCCTATTCTCACACTACACTAGTGGGCGTGCCACTCATGCACAAAGTAAACCCCTACGAAACAAACCAAAAAGGGTTGACTCACGGGCCGGGGCCTGGACTCGTTTAAAACTATAAAAATTCTAAACTCAGGGGAAAATTTAAAATGACGACAGATGCGCCAAACTTGCGACGAAAAACTCGAAACTGCACTGCAAACGCGTGTGGTGTGCCCACACAAAAAACCAAGGACCTCTACGTCCATTCACACCCCAGGGAGGCTACAAAAAAAATCGGGGAACCCTGGGCTCAGTGATTAAAGGGGCTATCCTGACTATCCGTGATCCAGTCGACTCAAATCGCTGTATTTCACAGGTACGTCCTTTCTAGTGGGGACTCGTCTGCTACACGGTACGTCCTGGCTCACGCACACGAGACTCAAAAGATGCATGACCCGGGCGAGGAAAAACAAGAGTAGCGTAGGGTATGTAACCACAGTTACTGTTCATTATCGGGGTACCTTCTGTACAGCGAAATAAAAGGGCTTTGCTAGGAAAAGTTTCAAGCATTATTTCCCGATTTGTTGTGGAGTCGTGAGTCTATTTCTACCCTTGCTGCCCAATTGTGTGTCCTGCGACAGTCAAGGTCGATGACCTGCGCGTAACTAGCGTCCCCTTGACGGAAACCCCCCGTCCGCGTGGTCGCTGCAGACACACGTGCGCGCCCGTTGAACTTCTCCACTTCCCGGCTCTCTAGCGCGGCACCCTCGGGGGCCCCGTTTTGACAGTTGCTCTCGCCGTGGTTGCCGCTTGGCTCGCGGCGGTACGGGGTTCGATTCACTCCAGACCTCGGTCTTATTTACACCACACGGTAGTCCAATATACCCCCCCTACCTTTCTTCTCCTCGGACTTGTAAATTTAAAGATTTAATATTGTAACTTTTTTACTACACCTAGCTATCGGACAGCCGTACGCTTTCGCCCCCTGAAAATTGCGCTACCGAGTAGGGCCCTAAAAAAATGGAAATCTTCCCTCGCCTCCTTTTAGCAAGATTGGACACGTTGATTTTCTTTCAACAGGCCAGGTCGCCTCCCTCCAAGGGGGGTTCGTCGTTTTTTTACCCGCATGGAGCTTCTTTCTCCTTTCTCCCTGTTTGTCTAGAGGGCTTTAACTAGCATTTCACGCATCCGGCAGTGATTTCGCTGGGCTCCGTCCCGGGAATTTTAAAACAGTTTCGACCACCCCTCCCCGGAAATTTACCATAGAAAAGTTCGTAAAAAAGTTACCCCTGTCCCTTCGTGCACGGTGTGTTAACAAACTCGATCTGGGGAACTTTTTTCCCCAACTAGCGGTCTCTGATTGCAGTAGGCTTCAGAAAGCGCCCGTCTCCCTCATTATCGTTCACTAGGATTCGACTGCGGATGGCGTAGGACGAATGGTACCAGTATGTTGTGAGATTAGGGTCTCGTCCCAGATACGCGACGTATACTGAGACATGCGCTCGCATACCCCCCGGGGTCAAAAAACTTAGCAACGTAATGCTTAGTTTTTTTAACCAAGCTTTCCCCGTGGCGGTACGAAAAAGACAGGCGAGTACTTCGAAAAACACGTCGACAAGAAAATGAACCTAGCAGCGCCCTGTCCTTTAGGTAAGGGAAAAAGAGATCTGACTGTAGTACCCCGCTCTTCTGGGGACGAGGGGTTTTGGTACGCGCCGGTAAGACAGTTGCTGTGTTACTCTTTGACAGGGGCCGGGTGGGAAGAAAAACTGCGTACGGTCCTCGCCAATTTTCCCAATAAACCCTTCTTGAATGGGCCCCCAAAACATTTGGTTAAACCCAAAAATGCCCCAACTCTCGGTGTACCCCACACTATCTCCTTCTCCATAACTCGTGGACGCAACTTTCAAGTGGGGGTCACGGTCCACGCGTTTCGGACGGTATACAATACTTTGTCTAAACCCCGTAGTTTGCGCCCATGTGCTGCGTCGCGCCCCCTAGTTCGGTAATTATTTCCGAAATACTGTCTTTCACTCTGATGAAACCGACATGCGCCACATTCTCATTTCAGCCCAGTAACGGCGTGGCTGAATCGCCTAGGCACCACTCTCGCTCTCGGCTAGGCATGGCCTCCTCTGCGCCAGCTCTGGCTGCGGTGCCCCGGGGCGTACGATCGCCTCCTCGGTCGGGGCCTCGCTCCAAGTGATAGCTCTGCCCCGACGTGGTCAGGCTGCGCGCGCTGCACCCCCCCACGTCCGTAGTACGCTGCCGGGGTGCTCCGTTCGCTGCCTCGGTACGGCGATAAACTCACATTTAGCCTTCAAAAAAACTTTACAATTTCTAAAGGTCTCGGGGATCGGACACACAAATAAAACAAAACAACTATACCTGACTACTCCGCGATCTTGGGGAGTCACGGCGTTCTTTAAACCCAGACCCGGGGTTTTGCCCCCAGCATCTTGGCTAACAGGTGGGTAGTTTTCCTGGCGGCCCTGCCCCCTGCTTTTCAGGTCTTTGACGCCGCGTCGTGTTTTAGTACTACCTTTCATTTTTCACTTTTTTGTGCCCCCTGAAAATGCTTTCATTTTCCAAATTCACCCGGCCCGGGTGCCCCCTCCACTTCTGGATCTTTGTCTCGCCCGGGCCTCACTGGGCGTGTTACCACAAACAAACCACTTTTTGACCAAATTGGTGGTGTCCGAGTCCTCCTGTGCCGACCAACCCTGGTTTTTATCAACATAAATAATTTTACAAAGTTTTTGTGTGAGCTCGCTACCCGTCTCTCGGTCGGGTACCAGCCAGTCCAAGACCTCCCTTTTTCGGGGCATTTCCCTGCCCCAAAACGTCTCGATACCCTTCTTTTAATACTTCTTGGATATTCTTACAAACCCTCGAAATTTCTCTTTATCAGTCAACCCTTTTGTTTTCTCTAAAGGGGCCTCTTTCTACGGTATCTGTTTCTCCTAGAGCACGCTCTGGCGTTCCTGCTGACTGAGCGCGTCCAACCCTCGGCGCAAGACGTCGCGACCGGCCCTCGGGCTCCCCCGCCAAGTTGGGGCAGCGGAGTGCTCAGCTGATCTGTCGGCTCTCTTCACTCCCTCCTCCCTCTCAGGCCCCCGGGTTGTGCGAAGGTTCCAGTCCCTGTTGCTGCCATTCCAAACATCCCTAGCGATGTCTGTTTGGGCGGCTATTTCCCCCTCTGTTGCCCCTACGCTCTTCGCTGGCCTTCCTTCCGACTCTCCAAACCAGTTCCTTTCGCTTTAGCGATTCCAGCTCCGGGTGCCCCGAGGGCTCGGATTTGAGTCTCTTCCCCGCTTTTTTTGGCTTGCCGTATCTCCATCCCACCTGTCCTGACCCCGAAAAACAGCGTTTTGACTACCGCGTGACTTCCTTCCCCTGCTCCGTTTTTGGCAAGCTTCAACGTTCTGTTTTTCTTTACATGGCATTATTTTTTTGATAATGGGGGATAATTTCCCATTAGGCACTGCTGCCTAGGGGGTCGCCCCGCCTTGGGTTTTCGGTTTTCCCCACTCGATCTGCCTGAACGAACATTCCCCAATCACTTCGTGTACCCCCCCGTCGTTTGCACATACCTTTCGCCCCGGTCCACGATTGTTAGGCACGCTGCGCTTCCCGGTTTCCCTTTTGCCCTTTGTCCGGGTTTACAAGGTTTTCCCATTTGCCCGCGTGTGCATTGGCCAGCCCCCGTGGGTACCAATCCGTGACGATGACCCGTTTTCCCACAAAAACTTTTCCCCCAACACAAAAATACTATCTCGGTTGGGCCCGGGTGATTACTTCGTGTCCCCCGTTGTCGCGCCACGAAAAGAAACACTAAAAAAACCCCCGCGTTTTTTAAGTACGGGAAAGAAAAGTCCTAAGTACAGGTCCACTGAACGTAACAGACGTAAAGACTAAAAAAGCCCCCGGCTTACCGCCACTGAAAAGAAAGCAACCCCGGTAGATACACAAAAGTCCACGTCCGGGGCCCCTGAAACGGAAAGCCTCGCGGTAACAAGCCCACGTTTGGTCTAACCCCCGCGCGGAGTACCAGTCTAACACCCCTGTACCCCAAAACTCGCAATTTACTCGATTAGTGATTTTTTACTAATAGTTCGGAAAAAAGACCGTACCTGACCAAATTCGAAGATCGACCGGGTTTTTGTAATTTTGCAAGCATAGACCCCTCGGGGTTAGGCCTAGTTTTTCCACGCGCGACTATGCAAATTAACTAAGATAAACACTCCTAAAATAACTCAGGGGGGGGCCCCCTCATACGTCGGGGGAAAAACAAATAAATACAGTACCTAGCAAAACATGGTAACATAAGTGGTGAGACGGTGAAACCCGGTGACCCGTTGAGCACGATTCCCCGTTTAGGGAAAGTACCCAACCTTCCCAGTGCGTAGTGGTGAGCCCCGCCGTGGAGTCCCACTCCTCGGAAAAGTGGGCGGCCACACGTTCTTAAAAATTACCATATGGTAAACAAAAAGCTATGCGTCAGCAAAATGTGCGATGAAGGCCCTGCATTAATTTAAAGTTGAGGTTTTTAAAAGACTTGGGATTTAAAGGGGCGTTTAAATGCCCCTAATGAAACGAAAGGATTAATTCGGATATCAAAAAAAGGGTTTCTTTAATGATTCTAATTTTCAAAAAAATGAATAGAAAGATGCAATTGTGTGAAAGCTTGGATCCAAAACAAAAATTTTAAAATTAAATTACCGGGGAAAATTCATAAATTGAACAATAAGTCTTACTCTAAACAACCAAAGTAGTAGTCAACGTTACTTGAGTTTCGATACTGTAGTGAAAATGGGGTGGGGCGTTGCCCTCTACTTGGCACGTTTCGATGGGGCTTTGCGCGCTGTAGGCGCCTCGGCCCTCAGGGGGAATTCCGCGTGGGGGATTGATGCTTCCCATCTTGGCGTCCGGGTGGGCCTCAAGTGTAATGTAGAAATGTATTACTCAGTATGTAGACAGGGGAGGCAAAAATATTTACGTTGAAATTGGTCTAATTAAATGATGATTTGGTGATTAGATCCTAGCCACGACTGGGCCAGGGGGTGTACAAATTTTGTTGACGTGTAAAATGCCCCAACTCAGGGATATTCATTTTGTTGCATAAAAATTGCCACTCCCGGACTAATGAAAAACGGGGAAATTTTAAAAAAGAATGTCCCTTGTCCGTGTGTCGTCGATGCCGGGGGCGTCGTCAATGATAGCTACCACATACGGTGGGTGGCTTAAAAAAACTCCCTTTACCGAAAGGTGTTAAAAGAGTTGAATCTAAATCAAAAACCCCAAAAAATAGCACCGAAAAACCCCTCTTTATACGTGGGGAGGCGTGTGGGGTTCCCTTTCCCTAAAAAGCCCGGCTTTGCCTGCTTGATAGGCCGCACTCGGAAGATTCTTTTGGGAAAGACTTGCTCGTCTGAAAGGGTTGAATCTCAGTGGACGATGATCCCTGCGCTTGTCTCAAAAACGCCTGCTCTGCTGGCCAGGTGATGAGTAGACCATTGTCACTGGCCACATCTACCCCCTCCGTCGCTGATGGTCGACTATGGCAAACCAAATTTCACCGGGGCCCATCCAGGGTAGCCCGCTACCCATTGAAGCCTACCTTTTTGCACAGATTTAGACCACAAATTCACCCCCTTGGGACAGCAAATAACATTGCTGACCCTTAGCCACTTTTAGACTTATCGCACAAGCCCAGGCTATTTCCCTATGACCTTAGCCATAACCCCTAGCTTTCCTATTAAGACAAGCTTAATTACATAGACATGTAAAATTTTGAAAAAAAATTTAACTGAAAATTATTGATTTTGTAAAATTTTAAAAATAGTAACTTTTTTGGTTTTAAAATTTAAAAATAGGGACCAACATGGCGTCCGGGCTGTCAGTTAAGTATAGTATAAAATTTAAAAAAAAGAATAAAAATTGTATTTGGGTTATTTATGTACATCGTACTTTATTTTGCAGCCAACCTCTAGGTTAATAATATTAATTTCAAAAAAAAAATAATTTTTTAGTGTTTTAACATTCAGAATAGTATAATAAAAAATAGCCCCTAAAGAACGAGCTAAAATTGCAAGGGTTTTTCAATCTCCGTGCGGAGTTTTGGGTAATCTTGGCGTGCAAATTTCCCATGCACTTGGCCCGTGCCGCGCACCTCTTTACATCCCAAAAAATTTTAATTCTTCCCCAAAAAAAATTTTTGTTAAAATAGAACCCACCATTTAAGCCCTTTATCAATTTATTATTTACCACCTAAGGTCTCCCTAGCCTATCATAACTAAAGTGGTGCATTATTTTCCTTACAGTTGACGTGCCCCTTTGCCCATACCAATAAAAATTAAACCCTTTATCTAACCTATATAATTTTCAAATAAAAGCAAATGTTTTTCCCTGTACCCAAAAATGACTCGTCACTCGTCTAACAACGACTTTGGTGTGTTCCCAGGAGTTTGGGTAAAAGCGCCCCCTTTTAGCCCAAATGTGGGAGACGTGGGTTAATGCCCGGAAAAATTTTTTTAAATTTTTGGTTGTATTTTTTTTAAAATTTTTTTACATGTTTTGAAAAAGCAATAACGCAGTGTATCCATCATCTGGACAATACTTGGGAAAAAATAGCCCCGTACGAAAACTGAAAAAAATTGCAAGTTTATCAATCTACGAGCGGGGAAATTTGGGGGGGACCTTGACTCCCCAAAATTCGATTAAAACCCTTGGGCACGGCATTCACAGCCAGGTAAATAACAAACAAAATATATTTTTTCAAAATGAAAAACATTGCGTTAAAAAAATTTTTTAATTTCATCGTATTTTTCGTTTTTATTTCTTGAGTTTAAACACAACAATTGTGCTTATTTTGTTTGCAGTTCTCAGTTACCTGGCACGGGTTCTGTTTAAAATTTCAGCTGTCTATTTTTGGCCCTTCGGACGTATGAGCCTGGACAGACAGAATTAATTTTAAAAAATTAATCACGACCCAAAGGGCCCCATCGATAGGGTTTTAGACTAGTTCGCTGCGTCACTCGTTAATTATATCAGAATATAATTTTTTAAAATTTTTAAGCAAAAACTGATCACAGCAATGTAAGGACACCTAACTAAGTTGCAAGTTCCCCCAGTGGGCGCAACCAGACAATCTAGGCAAAAAAATATCAATTGAAAATACATTGAATACATAAAAATCAAAGCAATAATAAACAAACAAAGAGAACAGCAAAATCATAAATAAGAACATATGAAGTAAATTAACATTACATAAACACAGAGACAATGCCCACAAATAAATAGTAAAAATCAATTCTTCTTTGTTCTTCGATTCATTATCATTGCTTCAATTTTAACTTTTAAATTGTACTATTCCTAGCTCAGAAAACCCTGGCTTCTTATATCAAAAGAAATTGAATTCCAAAAGGATACTCCTCTGTACAAGAATGACTTTCTTAATGATTCAAAAATTTAAATTTTAGGAACTTTCAAAGAGTTTATTAGAATAGAATTTCTATCACGATCAACAAATTGAAATGTTAAATCCCTGAATACATACCTTTCAATATGTTGTATGTATTTACCAGTACGCTATATTTCTTTTCTTTCCTCAATCGTGAAGCAATCAGATTGTAAATCTTGGTTCATAGGAATTGAACAAACAGATGGTCAATTCTTTCTGAAGTACAACCTACACACACCATAACAAAAACTTGTAGAAATACAGCCAAACCTTACACACTCAAAAGGAATGAGATCTAAAAAAAGGCCAAGCTATCTACCCTTCCACATAAACGTACAGTGTCCCATAACAGCATCCTCGAAAACCTTGCAAAAATAGAATTTGCGATATTAATTTAACGTAATAGTTTATCCAAGTTCTTTTTTTCTAATTAATTAAACGTAATAACATGCAAATTCTATTTTGCCAAGCTTTTCGAGGATGCTGTTATGGACACTGTACGTTTATGTGGAAGGGTAGATGAGCTTGGCCCTTTTTTTAGATCTCATTCCTTTTGAGTGTGTAAGGTTTGGCTGTATTTCTACAAGTTTTTGTTATGTGTGTGATCTCATTACTTTTCAAGTTCCATTACAAAATTATTTGCTAAAATACTAATATTTTTATCAAAGTTGATTTAAATTCAATGGTATTAGCAGTAACAATATAGGATGTAAAATATCTAGACCCGGATTCATGTACATCCTGGGTATAGGTAACCATGGTATAACGACGGTATAAGGACTGGACCCCAATTCTTGAGTTCGTGGGAGATGAGTTGAAAACGCAATTTGAAAACGAAGTCGTTTTCGTTTTCGAAGGAATTGGTATTCTTGAACGGTATCGTGGAAAACGTCATGGGTTGTGAGTTGAAAGCATTGATATTAAACCCCTATAGTAGGATGTCTATGGTTTGAAAGAGTAGCACGAAATCCAAACACTTTAAAAAGATTTGCGTATAGCAAAGAGCTCGAAAAAGTTCTATATTTATTCTAGATGGCATTGCCTTCATTGTATGAAATGATTTTATTGTTGCAATTATGTAAACAAAACAGATGAGCAAGCTTATATCAGAAAAATGTTGTGCTGGCATAGGGTTGGCTAGGCTTGTCAAACATGTAATCTAAGTATGAATTTTACAAGTCCTATAGACAATGGAACTTTAGACCTACACTTTTGCATTATAAATAATTTTCCACATCTGGGCCTAGGCCAGGGACGGTTTCTGATTTGTTTTATGAGAGTATAATGACACCTTTTCTCGTTCCACACAAAGAAGAAAAATTTTAAATGTCCGCTATTTGTTTACGTATCGCACTTTCCCGCCTAACTCTGCTTATACCGTCAACAAGTGGTTACTTGTTGATTGTATGCCAAGTGTTTAAGGCTTATTTTAAAACCTTTATTTGGAAGCCTTCCAACAAACTTTTCCAACTTTTTTTTTCAAAAGAGACTATGTTTCTATAACCTTAATGTCCATGTAAAATATGAACATTGTAGTCCCACCCGTCTGGTCAGAATCGCGGGCCGACGTATTAGATGTTAGCAGTAGTAGGCAGTAGGCAGTAGTAGGCAGTAGCTAACATCCTTAAAGTGATTTTGAGCATGTTTCAAGACATTTTTTCACAAGAAGGAATAAATCGTACCCCAATAAAATTGGCATGTGTTGTCAGGTACCTAAATCCCTCGATTGTGATAGTTTTCAAGTTCACATCACGTTACATGACGGCTGGGTAACACCTCGAAATCACCCCAACTCTGCTTGGTGTATAAGGTGCTTGAGTGTGTAGCGCACCGCGGCTTGGCTGCGGCGCCCTAACGGGCACCTAGATTCGGTAGAAGGTCTTACTGCCCAAACCACTAAACATAATCAATAATAGAGTGAATATAAGAATCTACAAGTAACCTCAACATTCTCTCTGTTACAAACCTCTTCATTCAACTTATAATTCCAATTGCTGACGATACTTTATTACATACATATTCATAATATTTCTTAAAATTTAAATTACAATCTAAGAAAACTCCAAGATATTTAAATTCATATACTCTAGAAATTAGCTTACCATTACAATTCACGTCATTTGAATATCATTCATGCTCCTATTATTAGCCTTATGAAAAATCATAAAATTTGTTTTACTATAATTAATATCAAGTTCCTGAGTTTTAAACCAATCATCCATCCTCTTTAAAACTTCTTGAAGACGTCTTACGATCTCTTCAACATCCACACCTTCTAAATAAAAGACCAAGTCATCAGCATATAAGATATAATGATTCCTCCCATTATAGTAGACATATCTTCTATGTAAATAATAAATAAAGGGGTCCTAATACTGATCCTTGTGGTACTCCACAAAATATATTGAATACTTTTGAACTATATTTGCAAGATTGATAAACATTTTCTTTTTAAAAAGTAATCCGCCAATATTGATAACAAATAAGGACTTATGTTATACCTGGTTTTTAATTTTATTAAAAGAGGTAAAAAGGTACTGAATCAAATGCTTTCCTAAGAAAACAAAAACAGCTCCAACCTTACCATTCCGCTTGTCAATCCCTTTATAGATAAAATCTGTTAATGCTAGAAGGGCACTTTGCATTGATCTACCTTTCCTAAAACCATGTTGGTTTCACTTTAACCTTCAGATGCATCCACCTCATGTAATAACCTCATGTGCAAAATATTTTCAATAATTTTCCCTACAATTATTGGAAGAGTTGATATAGGTCGATAAGAATTCCTATCACTCTTTTTACCTTTACCCTTATAAATAGGTGTTACCCTTGCCAATTTCAGCTGTGTTGGGAAATCACCTACAAGAAAGAAATGGGAAATGTGTTCCTCACGGCTGCCTGCGAGAACTGAGCCCCACGGCGCCCGTATCTTTAGAAGGTGCGGGGCGGCGAGGTCATATCGCGCCCGCCGTAAGCTTATTAGGGGACGTGTTCTCACGGCTGCCAGCGAGAACTAGCCGTACGGCGCCCGTATCTATAGAAGGTGCAGGGCGGCGAGGTCATATCGCTTTCGCCGTAAGCTTATTAAGGGATGTGTTCTTCACGGTTGCCGACGAGAACTGAGCCTAGCGGTGCCCGTATCTATAGAAGGTGCGGGACGGCGAGGCTATATCGCTCTCGCTGTAAGCTTATAAGGGAAATGTGTGGGGCGCGCCCGTATCTTTAGAAGGTGCGGGGCGGCGAGGTCATGTCGCTTCCGACGTAAGCTTATTAGGGCGATGTGTTCCTCTCGGCTGCCGGCAAAAACTGAGCCGTACCGCGTCCGTATTTATGGATGGTGCGGGGCGTCTAGGTCATATCGCTTTCGCCGTAAGCTTAGGGCGATGTTTCTTCACGGTTGGCCGGGAAGAACTGAGCGTATGGCGCCCGTATGTATAGAAAAAACGCTGCG
>JAMZAV010010726.1:0-17813 GCA_024449915.1 Sweltsa coloradensis
TGCTCCAGGCACCATGGCTACGGTTATCCTGCCGTCTCATCGTAGGAGGGTTGGTAGAAGCTTCCAGAACAAAGTTTACTCAGTTCAAAAGTAGAGGAAGTGACCAGACAAGGACGCGACGGCAGGTTTAAATAGAAACAAACCCTCCCCAGGTTCAGGGAGCTCTTACCTTGAACAGATAACAGTGCTGTGAGAGGATGTGGGAGGAGCTAGGCAGGGAAAAAACGAGGTTTATAAGGAGATGCAGACTATTTCGGGGCAGATTACACGCCCCCCCCCCCGACCGGAGGTACAGCCTCTGCCACTCATCGTCATGAGTGTCGGTTAAAGTTAAAGTTGGCTTTTCAGCCTCGAGGGAAGGGCTCGAGTGTTAGTCGAGTTTTATCGTCATATGTTTTAAATGGCATTCTCGTGATTTCACTTGTGTACCTAGTGATTAACTCGTGTAACTAGTGTATTTTCGTGTTACTTGTGTGATTGTGCCTTGTCATATATTGTGATCATCTGCGGGACCACGTGCTACATGGAACTTTTCCCGTGACAAACAAAACGTCACTTCGTTTACAAAACAATCAGTGGCTTTCATAATATTGTTGACATCTGCGACCACGGCTACATGGAATTTTCCCGTGACAAACAAACGTCACTTTGTTTTACAAAAACAATCAGCGCTTTCATAATATGGTCTTCAATCTGCGACCACGTGGTACATGAACTTCCCGTGACAAAAAACGTCACTGTTGTTTACAAACCAATCAGCTGCTTTTCCATAGATTGTGATATCTGCGACCACTGTACATGGACTTTCCCGCGACAAACAAAACGTCACTTTGTTTAAAACAATCAGCTGCTTCATAATATTGTGATCATCGCGACCACCGTGCTACATGGAATTTTCCCGGTGACAAAACAAAACGTCACTTTGTTTACAAGACCAGCGGCGTCTTGATTTTGTGTTTCGTCTGCGACCAGTGTTCTCCTGATCTTCGCCGACTAAGTGATTTCCCCCCCCCACATTATTACAATTGATTACGTCGACGTATCATCGCTTTGGATTCTACAGCACAAGGATACGGACACTAATACGATGAGTACCAATCATTAAAATTATAATTCAATTTCATTCAAACAAACAATTAACGTAACTTAGTATATATTTTGGTTGACCTGTACTCACTGGGAAGCACAGGTGTTTGGAGGTAAAAGTGAACGGAGAATGTAAACTTATTAGAGGCTTATGAGGCAGGTAGGGATGTTTTTGTAATTTGTATTTCGTTCTTTCAATTATATCAATGTAAACTTGATTAATTTTATAATTGTAGTGAGTCCTACGAATCCTTGCACTAGATCTTTAGTTTTTGTGTGCATTTATAACCAGCAGCTGTTTGCAGAGCGTGACTTATTGCTTCGATAATTCGTGTTTTTATTAATTGGGCGTCTTGTGTTCTACCGATTTTTGAGCTAGCAAAAATTTAAATATTCCTTGTTTTTTTTGTAACTGTCACTCGGCTTTGGGCAAGCGAGAGGGTGAAGTTTACAGATATACTCCGGACTCCCCTATTGTTAGCACACACTTTGTTTCTTGAATTGCCTTACTAGCAGAACCATGCTTTGGGCCAATTCTACCCCGTTTTTTAAATTTATTTATGTGGATTTAGGACGCGTCAACCATAAGGTCATAATGCGCCACTCTAGCTTAGGGAACATGGGGAGGAGGGTCAATGCTAGTCAGAAACCAGTCACGGGTAGAGGAAGGAAAGGGGGAGTTCTCTCATCGCGGTCTTCATCGTCTTTGGTTCTTTGGGAGGTCGTCATGGGTTTGCCTATACTAGTACCGCGGAAGGACAAAGATCCGACGACGACGTCAGAAACTAGAATGCTAACTCATTTTGAACGCATATAGTTAAGTTAATAATATGAGTGTGATAGATGATCTTATTTTTTTTGTTAGTTTATAAAATAAATTAAAATATTGGATTTGATTTAATGGAATAAATTTATTGGAATAAAAAATTAAATATGTTTGTTGTCAATTAAATTTGGTTAAATAAATTAGTTTAAATGAAAAATTAACCCAGCAAACACATAAGTTACGGTAGAGTGATGGCTGCGTGCTGGCACTTCTGGCCACTGTGGCCACTGGCTGGCCAGCAGTGAGAAGGTGTCAGCCTGTCACTGGCATACCGTCTGAAGGCTGGCCAGAACAAAAATAACCCCAGCCCGGTGTTGGTTGGCCGCTGTCGTGTTTATGTCGTTTTGCCGCCACGGGCGTGAAGATGGCTGGCCATCACTTTGCCGGCTGCCGGTTGGCCATCACTTTGCCGGCTGCCGGTTGGCCAGCAGCGGATAAGTCATGGACCATCACTTGTAACCCTACGCACGGCTGGCCACAACATATTAGTAACCTGCCCAGTGATGGTTGGCCGCTGCCGTGTCGCAGTTGTTTTGCCGCCACAGGCATGAAGATGGCTGGCCATCACTTTGTTGGCTGCCGGTTGGCCAGCAGCGGATAAGTCATGGACCGATCACTTGTAACCCTACGCACGGCTGGCCACAACATACTAGTAACCTGCCCAGTGATGGTTGGCCGCTGCCGTGTCGCGGTTGTTTTGCCGCCACAGGCGTGAAGATGGCTGCCCAACAAACATTATACTCTGGGTCCCGTGCGGGAAAGTTAAGGGAAGTGCGGGTTAACTGCGGGAAGCGGGACGTCCCGCACGGGACCCGCGAGGGAAGTTTAAGGGACGTCCCGTATTTGGGAAAGTCACGGGACGTCCCGCACGGGAAACGCGAGGGAAGGTTACGGGACGTCCCCTGTGTCTGGGAAAGTCACGGGACGTCCCGCATAGTTCCCGCGAAGGAAGGGATTCGTATAAGATACGTACGGGTAAACTGCAATGCCCGTTTATTATGAACGATCCAGTTAGTCAACATAATTTACTATTTTGCCTGTGAAACAAAATGAGCATATTGTACTTTAATCAATCTCCACCATAAAGAGTTGTGTGTGTACATTATTGAAAAAACACGATAACCAATCACCTTGGTAATAATATTTTATTAGTTTTTTATTTATTAATTAAACAACAGCTGTATGCATCAACAAATTAAAAAGAAAATTTTGTGGTATATTATGAAAATTCAAAAGCAATTTGTAGAACGTTCTTTTTTATTTTTATTTACCGCCACGGAGCCAACATTCATCTGCACACGCGAAATAACATTGAATTGTTTATGCAGATAATTCTGTAGCATTTGGCCTGCTTTCATTTTCTCCTGTAATACATTTTTGTATGAGCGAAGCAAAGATTCCATTTCACTACAATGGTGAAAAAAATCCGGAATGTTTTTTTCTTCTTTCCGTTTGTATTTTTGTGTGTTTGTTAACACGATTCCGGCTAAACCGATACTCCAATGGCAATAGCGATGAAATTTTCTAAAGGCCTTTGAAATTTATGAACTTAGAACTGCCACGAGCCACGTCGCATTTTACGATATATTTCGATTTTTAAAAAATTCTTCGACTTAAACCTCTAGCCTACATGCTTTATTCGATTGTAATGATTTTTTCGCAGAACCTTAATTTTATGAGTTAATATATTCGCGTGAAATTTGAGCGCAATCAAAAAATTATTTCTCATGAAAATCACAATTTTACGATTTTTTACGACTTTAATAAATTTCTTTGACTTATACCACCTAAATGCTTTATCCTATTGTATTTTAAGAATTAATATATTCGTGTGCAATTTGTGCGTAATAGAAAAAAAATATTTTTTATAAATCACAAATTTACGCTTTTTTTCGTTTTTTACCAAATTTCTTCGACTTATAACACCTACATGCTTTATTCGATTGTAATGTAGTGTGTAATATAATGTGCGCCCCTGATCCTCATATCGTCGTCGTTAAACTTAAAACAATATTACCAAGCGTGTCTGGCACCCCATAGCAATGGGAAAACGAAATCAATTTAAATACCATCTGAATAACACATAGCAGCTCAATGCACCAATTACGCTCATCCAATAACACGCCTCCCCTGAAAAAGCGTTTGCGAAGCTTCCTAGTAATCAAAAAATTTCACCATACTCCATGGTTTTACTTTTCACCAACTGAGACAAAAAGATATGAAGATCTCACATGATGTCATTTAATTTTGGTTGCATGTTCCAATAGAATTAGTACCGTTATTTTGTGGTCAACCAGCATCGCATCGGACAGCCTATACTTTATTTATGCAGATACACCCACCTCGGCATTTATCAACAACTAGAACAAAATATCGAACATGCGCTGCGCATAGAAAGCATTATTTACTGTACCCACATTTAAAATATACCGTACACCATTAGTATAATATACTGAACACTATTCCAACACATCGAAAATAATCAAAAGACTATACGGATAGGCCACAAAGCAAGCACACAATAACTATGATACTCGAGTAGATTTGCTGTTGAATCTATAGGGTGTTATTCCCTCTCCGCTCAAGCATCCTCCGTGGCGTAACGGTTAGATGCGTGGCTTACAGATGGAGAGTCGCCCTGCTGGACCGAGTTCGAGACACCAAACTTGAAATTTTATAATTACTTGCAATTAATACATGTTGTGTTTCCACCTACAGGCAATCAACTGGTGTCGAAAATAAGTCAAAGTAACAATGTAACCGATATTATATAAAACTTTTTTATTTTATTTTTACGTTTAGCCTACATATTTAGCACCTAGATCGCGCTACAGATACTACGGGAAACTAGCGGGAAGATCGCGGGACGTCCCGTGCGGGATTATCGCGGGAAGAGCGCGGGACGTCCCGTGCGGGACGTCCCGTACGGGACCCGGTATCGGCCAGTAGGACACTTCTAGGCGGGACCCGTACGGGACGTCCCGCAAGGGTCCCGCCCGGGCAAGTGCGGGAAAAAGACTGCGGGAAGACTGCGGGAAGACTGCGGGAAAGCCCAAAAATGTTTGTTGGGTGGCCATCACTTTGCCGGCTGCCGGTTGGCCAGCAGCGGATAAGTCATGGACCATCACTTGTAGCCCTACGCACGGCTGGCCACAACATACAAGTAACCTGCCCAGTGATGGTTGGCCGCTGCCATGTCGCTGTTGTTTTACCGCCACAGGCGTGAAGATGGCTGGCCATCACTTTGCCGGCTGCCGGTTGGCCAGCAGTGTTAATGTGTTGGCTCATCACTAGAAAACCGTCTTCCGGCTAAACATATTTTAACAATCACCCATCCAGTGAAAGTCGATTTGCTATTGTATGTATAGGTGATTATTCCCTCACCACAGCAAGCTTCTTCCGTGGCGCAACGGTAAGAGGCTAGGCTTACAGATGGAGAGTCGCCCTGCTGGACCGAGTTCGAGACACCTAACTTGAAACTTTATAATTACTTGCAAATAATACATGATGTGTACCACCCTACAGATATTTGACTGGTGTCAGAAATTAAGACGAAAAACCTTTGTGAGACCGATATTATAACAATTATATAAGTATTATTATTTTAATTTTTTTGTTTACATATTTAGATACCAGATCGCGCTGGTTCCAATGGTTTCCAAGCAAACACGAATTAATGGGCCATAAGTGGCCCGCAAGCGGCTGGCCAGTTCAGTTCTGGCCAGCCGCTTGCGGGCCGGCATCTTTGGGCATTTGCCGGTTAAGGGCCGGAAGCGAGCCACAAGTGACGGCCGGCTGATGGCCGGTGGGACAAAATCAGAGCGAGCCGTAACTGGCCAAGATGCCGGCCCACAAGCGGCTGGCCAGTTCAGTTCTGGCCAGCCGCTTGCGGGCCACTTAGGGCCCATCAATTCGTGTTTGCTGGGAAGATTGTTTGTCGCCGTTATCATACTATAGACGACTAAATAAACAAACTTACTGTTCAATGACACCTTCCGCTGAATTAAGAAATGTTTCAAAACAATTTGAGAATAGAGAATAGATTAATATCGACACTTTTCGTTAGATTATTTGTTTGCAAAAAACCCAATGTTAACAATTATTGTACAATCAAACATTGCACATGTCGACACTAAAGTGGCAAAACCGAGTTGACTTTTTAAAAATTTTCTCACTTTTAACCCCAAATATAATTTTTTTGGGGTTTATTTGGATAAATGGCGCGTCAACCATTAGGTCAAAATGCGGAGGTATGGGGAGTTAGGGAGGGTCACTCTCACGTCGCGGTCGTCATCGTTCGTGGGGTCATTATCGTAGACATCGAGGAGGTCATCAAGGAAGAGGGTGGTGTCCCCGACGACGACCGCCAGAGCTCGCCTCTAGTTTCGGTGAGTTATATACTACCTTACATACTAACATATGTTTGCGATGGACTTTGTCTCTTTCCTCGCGTTCTATAGCCATGTCCTGTGCTAAATCTACCCCGGGCGCCGACGAAGGACAGCTGTTCTAACCCAGATCGAACATTTTCGGATAGTTCGGAAGGAAAAGCCAATACTGAATGAAAATATGATTGTTGATCTAATGCCGTACTGACCATTCATTCAACACTTATTTCAATTTTTAAAACCGTCAGATAAATATCACCCACATTACTTTTATTGCGATTTATTTGTTTCCTATTTAAATTGGGGGACTTCTTGGGGGATAATATTGTTTTCTGAGTTTATAAAATAAAATAAAATAATGGAAATTAATGTTAGCAAAAAAAGTAATTTAATTTATAAAAAATTAATTATGTTTGTTGTCAATTAAATTTGGTTAAATAAATAAGTTTGGATGAGAAATTGAGATAGTTTGTCACTTGTTATCATTTGATAGAAGACTCTAAATCACAAACTTCCTGTTCTATGTCACGTTTCCGCTGTGTTGAGAAATGTTTTAAAACAATTTAAGACAGGACAAATCAACGAACCTTTCACGTCTGGTTGTCTGAGCGCGGAACTTGGTTGGCGACTACATCAACTGAAGCCGTGGACACCTGAAACAAGACAAGAATAGGGAGACTTAGATTGGATGGATTTGTTTTATTGATAAATTTTGGATTAAGGACACGTCAACCGTTAAGTCACAATGCGCCACTCTAGCCCAGGGGATATGGGGAGGAGGGTCCATGCTGATCAGAACCAGCAACGTGTTCTCACGTCGTGGTTGGCATCGACTTTGTCATCGTTCGTGTTGTCATGGTCGTCGTCGTCGGGGAGGTTGTCAAGGGAAGGAAGAAAGGTCCCCGAGACTACTGCCAGATCTCGCCTCTAGTATCAGTGATGACTCCACTAATTGCTAGCTGATGTTTGCGAGATGACTTTTCATCGCAAGTTTATAGTATTCTTAATAGAATTGAATGTATTTTACCTAATAACTAGGAAAACGCTAAAGTCCCGCCGCGTTGATGGATGAGCGGTTTTTGTAAGTTTTTTGTTTGCGTTTTTTGCGTTTGTTTGCACTTTTCCTTTGCAAGTGCTTTTTGTATGCATTGTAGGTAATGTTGTCAAGTTTCTATTGTTATACTTGTTAATTGGTATTATAAACCTCAAAAAAACTCATATTAAAACTTTGTTCCTGTGGATTCTGACTAACTTTTTCAACTTTTTCTTTCAAAAGGTACTAACATCACCATAACCTTAATGTCCATGTGAAATCTTAACGTTGTAGTCCTACCCGTTTGGTCAGAATCGGTCCAAAATGTGACGAAAATATCTCACTAAAAATTAAAAAACTAATATTAAAACCTTTATTTCTATAGATTCTAGCTAACTTATTCAACTTTTTCTTTAAAAAGGTACTTCAACACCATAATCTTAATGTCCATGCGAAATATGAACGTTGTAGCCCCACTCGTTTGGTCAGATCGGCCCAAATGTGACGAAAATATCGCACTAAAAATCGAAAAAAATCGTAAAAGTACGATATTCATGAGAAATATTTCTTCGATTGTACCCAAAAACAATACACCTCTAAGTTCAGAGAAAACGAAGGTCCGGTCAAATTTTCATCAAGATCGCATATGCCGTTGCCCGGAATTGAGCGAACAAACAGACGGAAAAAAAAAAAAAAAAAAAAAAAAAAAAAACACCCGAAATAAATTTTTTGGGGGTCAGTGAAATTGAAGTCTTCGCTTCGCTCGCTACGCTCGCTACGCTCATCCAATGACATGAATACAGAAGCAGAAGCTTTATGGAATGTTGGTGCTAGACTACGGTTCCGTTGTCAATAAGAATCAAATTACCATCACTAAAATTGTGTCATTTTTGTCACTGAACGTGTAATAGTTGCAGGGGAAACGGAGATATGCGACAGTATTATGACGACGAGAGAAACTAGGGCGACTCCAACCGGACAGGTCATGTTACGCCGCTTGATGTAACGAATTCATCATATCGTTACAAGTTTGTTGTTTATTTGTTTTCATTTGGTTAAATTTATAAAAGAAAAAAAAGAGATAATAGTGAAAACAAAAAGAGAATTTAAAGATTTAAATGATTGTTTCTTTGAATTAAGTACGCGTCAACTGTTAGGTCAAAATGCACCACTCTAGTCGAATGGATCGTCAGAACCAGCCACGGGTAAGGGGAGGAAGGGGAGTTTCTCACTTCGCGGTCGTCATCGTCTCTGTCATCGTTCGTTGTGTCATTGTCATCGTCGTCGGGGAGGTCGTCAAGGGAAGGGGGAGTTGTCCCCGACGACGAATGTTAGAGCTCGCCTCTTGTTTCGGGGAGTAATAAACTCCCCTTTTACTAGCTGATGTTTGCGAGGTGGACTTTTCCTCTTGAATCGCCTTTTATGATTATAGTAGGGGCTGAGATGTACAAAAAAGGGCCTTGGCTCGATTTGCGTGCCGAAATTGATTTTTTGTTGTTTTAAACGGTTGGTACCATCGTACTTTAATTAATCTAGGTGTTCTTCAATTTTTCCGCCGCCATCTTGGATAAAATGGCCGCCAATATGCTTTTTAGATAAAACGTTGTAGCGCACGAACGAACAAAGGGAAAATAATGAAATAAATTTTGACTTGAAGAAAAATTTTATTTAAAAGCATACAAAAAACATAAGGGGTGAAAAATATTTTTTTGGGAGGGTAAAAAGTAGGATTTTACTGTCAGAGACCACGTGTTTTTAGTATTGTTAATAATTTGAATTAAAAACTTGTAATGGACCATATAATTAATAGCTTATGACAATGTATGTATTTCTACGTACAAGAACATAAATGTCTTAACGGTAGCGTAAATAGTTTAGGATTAGAGCTATTTGTATGTAGCAAAGCGTAAGAAAATTGCTTTCCAACTGCATACGAGCACCTCTCCAAAATACCAAGCGAGCTCAGATGTAGTCAATTTGGTCCTTTCCCTCTATTTTCCCTATATATATTTTCTAATTTTATTTATAGGCAAAGTAATTGCAAGGTACTTGCAAGGACTTTGCCAATGAGTTTGTTCTTCGTATTAGGAGAATTCTTTCTTTTTACGTCGAGGGAAGAATAATATTGTATTACATAACGCCATAACTCACTTAAGGATAATATTCTATAAAAAAGTAGTGATGATTGTACCTAATGAAATTCATTGTTAATAACGCAACAAATATTAAACTCATTTCTCAGACGACATTATACTATCTCACATTGAGAGTAAATCACAACTTAGCCATATACTGTGAACTTACGTAAAACACTTTTGATAAAAAACGAATCAATGTTGTTTCAGTAGATTTTACCTTCAGTAACCATCCCAACTTGTTTAAGCCAAATATTGAACGCCATACACACGAGGAAGCCGACAACTTAATTCCCCTTCACGTTCTAGATGCAATGGAGATGTGCATAAATTGTAACATTGGCGTCATGTCGCCGGACACAGACGTATTCTTACTCTTCTTTGTTCAAGGTATGATCTGCTGAAAACTTTATCTTTTATTACTGGCCATGGCAAACACAAAAGAAGTATCAATTTGAATGATGAGTGCAATGAATTAGACAGTGAAAAATGTAAGTGATTGGTCGGACTTCACTGTTTCCCTGGCGCAGATTGGGGTGGAAAATTAGTTAGGCTTTCAAAAAGAAAATTGTACCTTGTATCTCTACTTGTCTACTGAATTTAAACGAGTAGTACAAGCTTTTGATGAGTTGGGAGAAGACGATTTCGATTTCGACCAGGTATTGTACGATCTTGAAAGCTTTACATGCCAAATGTATGTCCCAAACACTTTAAAATCACCAAAGTCAAATACCTGCTCCGGGAATTGTTTAGGACCAAGAAAATTGAAGGAGAGAAATTGCCGCCAACTTTAAGAGCATAACCATGCACCACATATCAGAAGAGCTAATGCCATGGCAAGGATAAGCAAGGGTTATCGTTCTTCTCATCCTAACTTTCTACCACTTACTGAGATCAATAGTTTGTAAATTGGGCCCAAAGAATCTACAGTTTCTGTGAAATGCCTACTCTGCCGGCTACTAAGGCAATATTGGAAAAAGTAAGGTGTGGATGCAAAGGCCAGTTTACGGGGAAAAGCTGTTTTTGCATGAATATTATCTAACTTGTACTTCTTTATGCAAATGCCACGATTGTCAAAACGTCAGGGATTATTGCATTCAAGTAGACGAGTAGTAGATGATGACGAAGACGATGTCAAGTCCCGTTAGTGTGATGAGGACCAATGATGTAGAAATTGGTAAAGTCAAAACTGCATATGTAGGCTATCAAATACCTTTTTGTAGGACTACATTTAAATATTTCCCATGAATGTAAAAAGGTCTTGTGTGTACTACCCTAACGTGTTGATTTTAAAAATACAGGAGTTCACCTCGCATATCGCTTTCATAAAGATAGGTGCTATTCCAAATCACTTGTGCACAGCAATGTGCACTCAGAGACATTTAAAAAATTGTATTTACATGTTAACATAAAACTTTTTATGTTTACATGTAAATACAATTTTTTAAATGTCTGAGTGCACATTGCTGTGCACAAGTGATTTGGAATAGCACCTATCTTACATATTATGTATAATATATAGTATAGACCACGCCCATTTTGCATTTTTAAGATAAATGAAAAGAAATTGTTGTAAAGCAAATTACAAAACTAAAAAAATCTACAAATAAATAATATATATTTACACATTAATATAGGCCTATAAAGGTCTATCCTTAAGTGTAATACAAACTTTATTCAAATTGTATACATCATATACATTTATTATTTCGTAATATTTTAAATTTAGCTGAAAACTAATTAAAAACTTTTATTAGCGGTCATATTTTTCAAGATGGCTACCAAAATTAATTACTAGACTTAAATTCGATTAATTAATTAAATTTAAGAATTATTATCTATCGATCATATTTTTATCTATCATGCACTCTAAAAAATGTAAAGCGCCTTATTCGTCTAAATAGACCACAAAAGTACAAAATCAACTAAATAAAAAAAAATTGTATTTTAAAATATTTTTTTTCGGGTTATGGTATTTTTTTATTATTTCTTATCGATCAATTAGTACACCAACTTTTTTTCGTATTTTAAACATAATATTGCATGAGCTTTAATCGTTTTTCTGAAATGTACTATGGCGGCCATTTTTTCCAAGATGGCGGCGTAAAAAAATTGAAGAACACCTAGATCATGTTTGGGTGAATGGTTTCTATCATTTAAAACCAAAAAATCAATTTCGGCACGCAATCGAGCCAATGTACATCTCAGCCCCTACTATTAGCAGAGCCATGCGCTCGGCCAATTCTTACCCTAGGCCCAGAAAAATTAAAAGTATTTAATGTGAGTTAAATTTTCTTGAACAAATTACTTCGAAAAAGAAATGAGAAGTAAGTTTGTCCAACCATTATCTATGCTATTATTTCTTCATGTAACTCGGAGAAACAAGTCGAGTGCGCGAGGCATTGTGTTTGGTACATTCTGCTGTAATTAAACGAGGGAGCGGAGCGACCGAGTGTCTCCATTCAACTCAAACGGCCCTCATTCTGTGATTCTGTCTGTCTGTCTGTACGTCGAAAATCAGCCGAACCGCTGAACAGATTGCGCTGAAATTTTAAACAGACATCCGGTACGAGTTTACTGAGAACTGTTAACAAAATCAGCTAGATCCACTGCGATTTAAGCCTACAATAAATAAAAATGTGATTTTTAAAAATATCGATAGCAATTGTTTAGTAGCAGCTAGCGGGACGAGATTTATCTGTCTGGCATGGCTGAGTGGTAAGCAGTTAGCCTACCGCACGGAGGGTTGGGGTTCGATATCCGTTACTTTGTACTTTTTTATATTTTTACACCCACATATTATTGTTGAGGGGTGTTAAATGGGAAATAAAAATTGGGTGATTTTGTTATCTTGGAAATTTGTTAATGTTTCACGCTAATACGTCTTGAACACGATTCTTTTTTTAAATGTTCAATTTAAATAACTAGGGAAACGCCAAAGTCGTTGTTAAACGAGTGAGTGAGCCATGAGTTGAGTACCCTGTATCATTCCTCATAATGGGCTAGATCCAGCCTTAGGTATATGGGAGGAAAGGGGATGTTCCCGGGTACTCAACACTTGGCTCACTCACTCACTCGTTTAACAACGACTTTGGCGTTTCCCTAGTAATTAAACGAGGGAGCGGAGCGACCGAGTGTCTCCATTCAACTCAAACGGCTCTCATTCTGTGATTCTGTCTGTCTGTCTGTACGTCGAAAATCAGCCGAACCGCTGAACAGATTTAGCTGAAATTTTAAACAGACATCCGGTACGAGTATACTGAGAACTGTTAACAAAATCAGCTTGATCCATTGCGATTTAAGCCTACAATAAATAAAAATGTGATTTTTTAAATTATCGATAGCATTTGTTTAGTAGCAGCTAGCGGAACGTGATTTGCGTGGCTTACATGGCACAGTGGTAAGCATTTAGCCTACCGCACGGAGGGTTGGGGTTCGATTCCCGTTAGTTCGAACTTTTTTTATATTTTTTACATCCACATATTATTTTTGAGGGGTGTTAAATGGGAAATAAAAATTAGGTGATTTTGTTTCATCTTGGAAATTTGTTAATGTTTTACGCTAATACGTTTTGAACACGATTCGCATTTTAAATGTTCAATTTAAATAACTAGGGAAACGCCAAATTCGTTGTTAAACGAGTGAGTGAGCCATGTGTTGAGTACTCGGTATCAATCCCCATACTGGGCTCGATCCAGCCTTAGGTATAGGGGAGGAAAGGGGATGTTCCCGGGTACTCAACACTTGTCTCACTCACTTGTTTGACAACGACTTTGACGTTTCCCTAGTATAGATGATTAGAGGTAGATTGTTGGTATATAATTCGGTAAATCATAATAATAGCTATAGCATACATGTACCACACTTTGTTAGGCACTTTAACAACTCTACCTTGAACTCTTAACTCTGAATTAAATTAACTCACATTCACTTCTGAAATGACTCTACATACACAACACAACAATACACAACAAATCCAATCACTGACACATTCCCAATGCTGACTTAGCTTAACGGTGAAGCAAGATTAGGTCTCAATATAATACAAATCTCATTCTAAACTTTAATTTATATGGATTAAGGGCTCAACAACCGTTAGGTCATAATGCACTTCACTTGCCAAGGGGATAATATGAGAAAGAGACCATCCTTAAAAGGCGTCTTGAGAAATATGGCACATAAACTATGTTGTGCTTCGTTCGATATTGTAAGTTAATGAATATAAGTTGTTGTTTTTTAGTTATGCTGTATTTTAAATAATCAAATAGAAAAACAATTAAATAATTCAAGAAGTTTTTTAGCTTATTTTTCTAATGGCGCGTCACCCGTTAGCTCATAATGCGCCACTCAAACCTATAAGGGATGAATGGAGGAAAGGCCCATGCTGGTCAGAACCAGCCACAGATTGGGGATGGGGAGGGGTCCGCAACCACGACTGCCAGAGGTCGCCTCTAGTTTCAGGGAGAACTCACCTTATTACTAGCTGATGTTTGCAATATGGTCTTATCACTTTTTTCGCCTTTAACCATTAGCAGAGCCATGCTCTGTCCACATTCTACCCAGGGCGCAGTTACATCATAAAAAATGTTAATTCGTATTATCCACAGCCTTGATGTCAAACAATAACAATCAGCTTCCAGGTAAACACTTATAGCGGTGGCTTTAAACATTTTCCATTATTTGTTTATATTTTACGATGCATCATAATTAAAAATAACTGCTAGAAGTGACATTAAGACGATCCGTATCCATCTGGGCCCGGGGTAAGATTTGGCCCAGTGCTCCTCTGCCGCTCATACAAGGCGAGATAAGAGGCCATCTCGTTAACATCAGCTGGTTAGTTCTAGTTTATAGGATAGAGGGCGCGTCAACCGTTAGTTCATAATGCGCCACTCTATAGCTTAGAGCAGTGGTTCCCAAACTGTGGAACGCGAACCAACAGGGGAACGTGGGGAGTTTCCAGGGGGTACAGGAAAAAGTCCATCATAACCAAACATTATTTGTTCTGTCTAATCAAAGTTGGCGACAAAGATAAACCTAACCACTGTGTGTTATTTGCTCTGAAATCCTTTCCAATAACCGTGTGAACCATCTCTTCTCCGCCGTTATTTAGAAACAAGCACGTACAATACAAAGACAAGCCTGTACAGTTTCAACAACGCAGGCTACATGAACTTCAAGGTAGTGTGATAACAATGCGATCGGTAACGTTTTTTTAGTGACGGTCAAATGTACTTGAAGCAACCAGACATTGTTGGAAATGGGTTATGATTATTATTATTATTTCATAAGAAATGACATATGTTCAAATTATAACTATTCATGGTAAAACAAATTACAAAAAATAAATTTGTAGACATTGTCACATAATAGCTGCACAAGGCATCATATTATTTGGTGCATTCAGAATGTGACGTTGCATAGATGTCGGCTACCCAGTGTTACAATACGGTGGCAAGAGTTTGGGAAAGAAAAATGGGTGTTTTATTTACTTGGTTTAAGGGTGGTCAACCGTTAGGTCCTTATACACCACTGTAGCCTATAGGTGATATGGGAAGGAGGGGCCCATGCTGGTCAGAAACAGCCACAGGGGAAGGGGGCGGAAAGGGGATTTCTAACCGGGGCCCATATGGATCCAATATATCGAGAAGAAGATCTAGGGCTCCTTACCCGAATAGGTTATAGTGCGACTCCTTTTATGTTTTTAGTTATTAAAAAGAGAATTAATTAAAAATTTGAAATCAGTTATGATTTAATTCTTTAATATAGCGGGTGGAATTGGTTTATAATACGAGATTTGCTATGTTAAATAACAAGAATATTTTTGTGGAGAGAATGACTAAAATTGAGGTGATAAAAAGGTGATTGTGTACGGAAAATTATTATAGGATGATATGTTAAATAGGCGTCTTCAACCGGTTTAGATCATATATCGCCGCCTGTGGAACGTTTTATCACTATGTTGTTTATATATACGACAAGGAATAAATGATGGAAGTAAAAGCGAAATTAAAGAAAGAAATGTGTACTAAAATTGTGTTCATGTGATTTCAATTTGGTTAAACAAATTTCTTCAATGAGGAATATAGAAAGCTGTCTCCGGTGTCCTATATGACCCTGATGTCTCCGGAGGTCCCACGTTGCAAGGTAGGAACAAGCAGCCAAACTACCATCAAACGTAAACTCAAAGGGCTCACTGACTGGACTAGAAACCTGGGTTTTATACAAAGATTTAAAATTTAATTTTGTTTTTTGATTATTTGGATCAAGGGCGCTTCAAACAATAGGTCCAAAATGAACTATGGGAGAAAAGTCTCATGCTGGTCAGAACAACCGGTGGTAGGGGGGTCCCCCCTTGGGGGGTTACTCACATCACGGTCGTCATTGTCATCATCGTTCGTTCGTGTCGGCAATTGTCATCGACGTCGGGGAGGTCGTCAAAGGAAAAGGGAAGTGTACCCGAATAAGACTGCCAGTTATGGTTTAAATTGGATTAAGGACGCGTAAACCGTTAGGTCATAATGCACCACTCTTACCTAGGGGGGGGGGGGGGAGACGGGGCCCATGCTGGTCAGAACCAGCCACGAGTAGGGGGTGGAAAGTGGGGTTCTCACGTCGCGGTCATTATAGTCTTTGTCATCGTTCGTTGTGTCATTTTCATCGTCGCCGGGGGGGCGTCAAAGGAAGGGATCATGGTCCACGACGACGATTGCCAGAACTCGCCTCAATTTTCGGGGAGTCAAATACTACCCTTCATAGTAGCTGATGTTGGCGAGGTGGACTTTTTCTCTTGAATTGCCTTTTACGATTAGCAGAGCCATGCTCTGGGCCAATTCTACCCCGGACCCAGAAGGGGAGGTCGTCATGGGTTTAAGGGGGGGAGGCGACGACTACAGCCAGAGCTCGCCTCTAGTTTCAGGGAATAGTCTTCTTATTGCTGGCTGTTTGTTTGCGAGATGGAATTTATCTCTTCCCAGGCATTTATGATTAACAGAGCCATGCTCTGGGCCAAATTCTTCCCCGGGGATTGGTGGGACATGCATGTGATGGACAGAACCAGCATTCGATCGCTCGGAGATTGAGCTTGAAAAGATCAAACGTCCAAACGAATAGAACTAATATAGGTATTTAAGCGTTGACATCCATGAGTTACAAGAGAAAATGAAATCACTTTCAAAATATCCAGTCTGGCTTGCTGAATATTGTCGGCAGATGAAAAACCAACCAGCACAGACAATAAACCGATGACCAAACCCAAGATTCCTACTTATCTCAAAGAACAGCTCGCCCTGCAAACATCCTCCAAACTCGAGAGAACATCTTTGTTCTTTATCAACACAAACTGTGATTTATCTTCTTTCCGAATTGCAAAATGAAATGTAATTTAGTCCAGAGAAATCAAACACGACTTTGTTGGTGTGAAATCCAATCAAGACAGACAAAAACTGGCGTCTGTTCTCAACAATGCCTTATCCACAGCCCTCTAAACATAAATAATTATTTTTCTACGCGGCTGCGGCGAATAACGCATTTGTGGTGCCCCGCCTCAGAAAATTGTGCTCAATAGTTTTCTATTTATAGTAATTATAATTGATAACAACTTTTTAACAATTACCATAGTTGGAATTAGACAACAAATTCTAAAATGTCTGTGTGTTTATTTAAAGTGTATTTCTACTCTCATTACTGTGTATTTTCCCCACAATCCGGCTCCATGTTGGCCCTGGTCTTGGCGTCGGAGCAAGAGCTCAGATAAATAATAATAATAATAATAATAATACACCTTTATTGATTTATACATAGTACAAATATAGGCAATGATACATAAAATTAGTGATATAAAATAAACGATGGTATACAAACATAATGATGAAATATGAAGTTAATGGAAAACATTGAAATTAAGGAAGAACATACTAAATATGAAGTAAGGAAAACAATGTTATGATAAGTCATCAAAGAATCATTAATTGAGTAAAAGATTTAGATAATATAAAGAATTCTTTGGAGCTGGTTTTGAAAGATAATTGGTGATGATAATGTTTTTATATGAGTTGGAATTTTGTTATAAATAGTAAGGCAAAGATAGTGAGGACTTTTGGAATATAGGGACGTATTGTGAGAAGGAACATGGATTTTGGCTGATGAACGAGTTGAGTAGGAGTGAATGGTAAGTTCTGGGGGAATAAGGATGCTTATTGGTGACGAATATTGCTGCTTGGTGAATAAGAGAGCAAGCAAGGGTAAGGATATTAGGGCAGGAAATAAACTTCTGCATGACCTCAGTCTAGAGGCCCCAGCAATGATACGAACGCTCGCTTTTTATTGTTTTTTTAGGGGCGAAA
>JAMZAV010010727.1:0-20285 GCA_024449915.1 Sweltsa coloradensis
TATAATTTTAAATTTTTTTTCATGTGGGCTAATACGTTTTAAAAGTATGACATATCGTCTACTCTCTAAAAAGAGCTAGGGGGCGAAATAAATATGGGTTCAAAATTTAAGGGTTTAAAAGGGGAAAAGCGAGAAATTTTATAAATAAAGGTATGGGTACAGATATAAACTTTAAATTGAAAATAGAAGTATAAAACTTTTTTTTGGGAAACGGTAAAGGATCGTGAACAGTTTATTCTGGAAAAAATTCGGCATTAAGGCAAAAAAATGAGATGTGACTGATTCAGTACACTGCATGCTAGAAAAGACCCTTCTAGAAGCCCCCCTATTACCCACTTGCCCCTTCTGGGATGAAGACTCTTTCTGCACCCCCAGAGAGTGTACCATACAAAGGTGGGGGGGGTTTAAAATGAAAAGTATGTAATTACACAATAGGGGGTTTGGTCTATAGTGCGCAGGTGACATCGTGTATGAAAATACTCATACTTTATATCGGGAAAAAAGAACAGGGAAATTTGACTTTACATTAACACAATAATTTTTTTTTAAATCATTCTTGATCGTTTTATGGATCAGTTATGACGTAAAATATAAAAACCTTTTTAGTTCCGGAAAATTGTAAATCCTAAACCCAAAAAAAAGGGTTTTTTTCCTCGTATTTTCTCTTCTTGACATTCTAAGAAACCAACTTTTTTAACTCCCCGTCTGCCGACGAGAACTGAGCCGTACCCACAGAACACACTAAAACAAGAGTAAACTCGCCAGGGGACGCGCGCATGTAATGGCAGGGGCCCAATGATGTTTGTACAACTATAGAATACGGGGAGGGCCCCAACATCACAACGATTGGGGTAAAAATCTGTTTGTTGAAAATTAATTAAGGGACTTTACATAAAAAATGTACCTTTTCACATTTGCATGCATTGCAAAAAAAATCTTTTTACACGAAATTGAAATTAACTCTGAGGGATTTTTTTTTTTCTGCATTATTTACATAAAAAGTCTAGAATGTGTTTTTTTACGCGCATGCGTATAAGGGCCCGGGTCTTTACGTGCACAATAAAAAAACCGTTCAGACCAGCAAGCTCAGAATAAAAAAGTTGGTTTTGTCTTCCCCCCATTTTGCTTCAAACTGCCATAAGTAACACAACGATATTCTTTTTTTAGACTCTTTTTCAGCCCTGGGGTCTTGTCAGCAGTGATGAAGGGGAAGGGTACGAGGCCCTTTAAAAAACACACTAATATTGCTGGTGGGCCCGGGTAAATGGCTCATTAAGAGAATGGAAAATGGGGATGATCCATTTTCCCAAAAGCAGTAAAATTTTTGAAATGATGAAAAAATTTTAAGTATCGTTTTTAAAACCCTTCGGTAATACATACATGTTCCAATGGGAAAAAGGGTTTGGCTTTTTTTGGAATCTACAATCTTTTAAAAAAAGTGTGGTAAACTCTTTTAGTTCCCGATTGTGCCCCAATCTAACGAAGAAAAAAACCTTTCAATTACAAGAAGTTTGGTACGTTAACGTTTTCATGCCCCGATTGTGGCAAAGTCCTAAAATTAAAAAAGCAATTAACCACCCCTAAGTTCGAGGGGAAAGGGTTTTTCGTCGGTCAAAAAGCAAAGACAGAATGGACTATTCGAGACCTTTTCTACCATAAAAAAAAGAGTGTGTCAAATTTGTCGCATTTTTCCCCAAATTTTAACAAAGATTAGATGTTGTTGGGAAAGTTGTTATATTTTCTTATTTGTACTTGTAAGTTTTATGCAAGTCATTTTGTTTTTTACAAATTTTGTTTATCATGCAAAAAGGGCTTTTTTTACCCTGCTAACGGAGTTTTTTTTATTTGTTGCCCCATTTTTGAGGGAACTTTTTATTAATCAGTTTTACAAAATACCTTTTTTTTTCCCTTGATAACTCTTATTAACGTGGAATAACTACCCCAGGGGAAAGGGTTATAGAAAAAGGGGAATTTTTCATGACGTTTATCATTTGAGTGAACATCATTTTTTAAAAAGGTTAATGCTATACTGAATGATGACCACTTGTTTGTTTAGTTACGTTTATTTTCCTTTTTTGCAATAACTGTTTTAAAACTTATTGGAAATTTAAAATAAATTTTAATTTTTTTTTTAAAAATAATCTTGCTTCAAATATTTAATTTTTGTTGCGTTGTTTTGCAAAAGAATTTTTGATTTCACTGTTTTTAAATTTAATAAATAAAAAAATATAAAAAAAATAAAATGTGTATTTTTTTTATTTTTTTCCCCACGTTTAAGTAAGTTAAAAAAGATTAATTTCTCAAAAAAAATAAAGTTATAAAGAAAATTCTAATTAATGTCTTTTTGTTATATTTCTTTATTTACAACATGATCAAGATCCCCCAATGTGCAATGCACTAAATAAAATAAACTAAACCACTAAATATAACGAAAAATCTCTTATTTTGTTGTTCTTTACATACTCCCGAGTTTTAAAAATTTCCCCTTTATTTTGCCTATTCAAATTTTTTTTTTTGTGATTTTTGTTTACTTCAAAAAGATAAATGGAATAGAAAATTGTTGTGGATAAAAGATTATTGGGTGACGAAGCGAAAACTTCAATTTTAGACCCCCCCAAAATTTAGCTCCAATGTTTTTTTTTTTTTTTTTTGTTTTTTGTCTTGTTTTTTTCAGGATTCCGGGCAAACGGCTAAACGATCTTGATGAAAATTTGAGGGGACCTTCGTTTTTCTATCTTAGAGGTGTATTGTTTTTTTGGGTACAACGAAAAATATTTTCTCATGATATCGTACTTTTACGATTTTTTTTCGTTTTTAAAGTGGATTTTTTTTCGTCACTTTTTGGGGCCGTTTCTGCCCAAACGGGAAGGGCTACAACGTTCATTTTTTCAAAAGGGGACTTTAAAAATTATGGTGAGTAGTCCCTTTGAAAAAAAAAATTTTGAAAAAGTTCTAAAAAATCCATGAAAAAAAAAGGTTTTTAAATTTTATTTTTAAAAATTTTTAGTACGAATTTTCGACACATTTGGGCCGATTCTGACCAAAGGGGTAGGGCTACAACGTTGGGGATTTCAATGGACTTTAAGGTTAGGAATGTAGTACCTTTTAAAAAAAATTTAAAAAATTGTAAAAAAATTTTTGAAAAAGTTAGCCAAATCTAAGAAAAAAGGGGTTTTAAATATTTTTTTTTTAGGGTTTGGCGTATATTCGTCCCTTTGGGCCGTTAGACCAAAAGGGGGGGGGCTACAACGTTAATTATCCCTGGACATTAAATTATGGTGGTGGGACCTTTTGAAAAAAAAAAGTTGAAAAAGTTTGCCAGAATCCATAGAAAAAAAACTTTTAATATAAGTTTTTTATGGAAAATAATAAAAAATTTGACAAAAACAGTAAAATTTTGCAAAATCACCTAAAAGCGTAGGCGCAAAACAAAGCACTTGCAAAATTTAAAGATATCTCACGCAAACAAAAAATTTTAAAAAAAAAACCTCAATTTTTTTAAAATTTTAATTTTTTGCGTGGGATATCTTTACTTAGAAATGCTAAAGCATTAAAAACATTATAATATATATTAAAAGCATTTTCTATGGATTCTGGTTTCTTTTTAACTTTTTTTTTAAAAGGGGAAAATACATCACCATAATTTAAAATGCCTGTTTAATAAAACTTTGTACCCCCCACCCTTTGGTCAGGTTGGCCCAAATGGCACGAAACTATCGCACAAAAAATAAAAAAATTTATATTAAAAGCTTTATTTTTTGGGTTTCTGGCTAATTTTTTAAACTTTTTCTTTAAAAGGTACTACATTCCATAACCTTATTCCTTTTAAAATTAAACGTTTTAGCCCCCCCCTTTTTGGTCAAAAGGGGCCCAAATTCAGAAAATATCCCACAAAAAAACAAAAAAAATCGTAAAGTACGATTTCATGAGAAATATTTCATCGATTGTCCCAAAAAAACATACACCTCTAATAGACCGAGACCCAGTGACAGTTTCTATTGCCTATAAGGTACTATTTTTTGACCATTGAATAGAAGAGGAATTCGTCATTTTCAAAAATGCGCGTCTTCCATCAACGTGGGCTTTTTACCCTCAGACCCCCCCAAAGTGGGCCCCAAAAAGGGGCAAATCTCCCCCCCATTAAGTATACCGATTACAAATACAAAATTAAATTAATAGAAGTTCCCAAAAAGAATATCCTCGTCAGACGGGCTGCGTTGGGCGTTGACCCGTCAGACCCCAAAGGGGGCCCCAAAAAACAACTTGCCCTCATAGGTATACGTGATTCAACATACGTCTTTATGAAAATTTCCCCAAAAAAAACAAATTTATCACTCTCAGACGGGGTGGTTGGGCCGTTGACCCCAAAACCCCCCAAAGGGGGCCCCCCCCAAAAAAAGATCAATCTCCCCTCAATAGGTAACATGATTAAAACATACGTCATTTTTTAAAAAAAAATTACCAGGAAAACGAATATTACTCGTCGACGACTGGGTTGGGTTTTGACCCTTAAAGTAACCCCAAAGTGGGCCCCCAAAATAGTCAATCTGTCCCCGTAGGTATACATAATTCAAATTACGTCATTTTATAAGCCCTTTTACCAGAAAACGAATTCACTCGTCAGACGGGCGGGGTTGGGGGGCTTTGACCGTAAAACGCCCCGAAGGGGCCAAAAAAAGGTAAAAACCCCTTTATAGAGTCATTTTACCAAGAATCAAATATCCTCGTAGAGGGGTTTGCGTCTTGCTTTTGGGGGCTTTGACCCGTTGGGTCCCCCCAAAGTGGGCCCCCAAAAGATTTTAAATTTGCCCATTTTCCAGCTGGCCAACTTTTTTCAATGAAAATCCCATTTAAAAAAAACCTTTCCCAAAAAATAGCTTTTAAAACATAAAAAATCCTCCAATTTTTTATCAAAAAATCTGCATTTTTCAAAGGCTGTTCAGGAAAAGGATACGGGGGGCGCTTCAAAGCAAAATTTAGATTTAAAAATAATTTTTATACCAAAAAAGATATTATCCTAAAAATTTTACATTGGTTTAATTTTTGAAAACCCATAAAATAATTAATTATGATAATTATTTTAAACCTGGTTTTTGAGCCACCAAATTTTTAAAGGTTTAGATTAAAAAAGCATTTTTTTAAAATGAATGAAAAAGAAAAATTTCCTCATTTCTCTTTTTGGGTATTTTTGACCCTTAAAAAAAAAAAAAAAAAAAAAAAAAAAAAAAAAAAAAAAAAAAAAAAAAAAAAAAAAAAAAAAAAAAAAGAAAAAAAAAAAAAAAAAAAAAAAAATAAGGTTTTCGTGAGGGAGATGACATGTTTTTTGGGAAGCAGCGTACAGTGATGACAAATTTTTTATTTATTTTTTATTTTTTTTTTTTTTTTTATTTATTTTTTTTTTTTATTTATTGGTGATTAGAGATTTAAATACGCCCAAAGAGGGTTTCCCTCAGATCTGTCCTCTTCGTCACTTGTTTAGATTATGCAATGCGATTTAGAAGTGAGGATTTCGAGAGGAGATATACTAGATGTTTCGGAAGCGCGTACGGTGATGACGAATGGAAAACATTTTTTAAATTTTTCAAAATTTTTTTATTCTAATCCTCATTGTCTTTAATAAAAAAGTATTTGCAGTTTCAACGCATGAAAAAGATTATTACATGTTATGATAGATGTGGTTCTAAAAAAATTTTATAGCTATAAGGGGAAGTGTCACGAAGTGGTAAAATTTTTGATATTTGAATTTTAATTTATCCAAAAACCAATTTTATTTCAAATCAATTTTTTGTAACTTAAAAACACTATTTGCATGATTTAACACTTTAAAAATTCTTATTATGATTTGATGATGATTATTTCTAAAGTTTTACATGTAAAAGTTAAAACTACTGTGATAAGAATGTATGGAAGTTTTTGAGTTTGGAGTTAATTATGAATACTAATTTTATATTCTAACCCTAAATTGTTTAAAATTTAAAAAACTTTTTGCATATTCAAACATATTAAAGATTTTTGATTAATAGGTTTCATATATGAAAATTTGCTTACGTAACTTATGATTACTATGATCAAATTATTTATTTTATAAAAGAAATGATTGTAAAAGATTTCTTGTATCGTTAAAAATATGCCGATTTTTTAAAACTAATCTGTGTTTAAAAAGTAAAACCGTATATACATTTAACAAGTAGAAAATTTACACAGCTCGTCTTGGGAAAAAAAAAAATTTACAACACTTTTTACTGCATTTACCCCCCAAAAATACTATACATACACCATCATTTTTAAATAATTACCATAAGCGAAGTTAACATGTCTCCTGATTTATTCATCGAATTTAATTCCCAAAAAAAAAATAGTGGTGGGTTCGGGGCTCATGACCCAAAATTCCTTTAAAACATCAGACTACATATTATCGCACAAACCGTTAAATCCAACAAAATTTCGAAAGTTTTCAGAAAAAACATTTTTAAAATTTTTGGGGGGGAAAGAAAAGGGAAAGGGGCCCCAACACACCAGTCTGACGGTGAATTTTTCCCGAGTAAATTTTTCTATAAAAATACCGTTTTTTAAATCATGTTTAATTATGGGGCAGATATGATCATTTTGGGACCAATTTCCGGAGCCGCTGTTGGGTCAAAGCCGCACGCAGATCGTCTGTCGCAAATATTAGTCCTCCTGGTAAATTTAACTTTTTAAATGACGTATGTTTGAATCAGAAAAACCTTAGAGGGCAGTTTAATTTTGGGGGCCCCTTTGGGGGTTACCTAACGGGTCAAAACCCCCCAAAGCAAGACGCAACCCTCTGACGGGGATATTCGATTCTTGGTAATACCTATAAAAGGTTTTGACCTTTTTTGGGCCCACTTGGGGGGTTTGACGGGGCAAAGCCCCAAAGCGCCCTCTGAGATGAAATTCTTTTCTGGGAAAGGCTCTATAAAATGACGTAATTTGAATATGTATATCCTACGGGACAATTTACCATTTGGGGGCCCACTTTGGGGGGTTACTTAACGGGCAAAGCCCCACCCACTCGTCTGAGAGTAAAATTCGTTTTCCCCGGGAAATTTTTTTATAACATGACGTATTTTGGGGTCATGTATACCTATTAGGGCAGATTTGACTCTTTTTGGGGGGCCCACTTTGGGGGCGCTGTAGGGTCAACGGCCCCCCCCGCAGCCGCTGACAGTGATAACGTTTTTCTGGTATTTTCACTATAAAATGCGTATGTTTGAATCACGTATACCTTGAGGGCAGAGTTACTTTTTTTGGGGGCCCACTTTGGGGGGGTCTGACGGGTAACGGCCCAACGCAGCCCCTCTGACGAGTGATATTTTTTTTTGGGTAACTTTTTTTAAATTTAATTTTTTTATTTTTTAATGTGTATCTTAAGGGGGCAATTTGACCTTTTTGGGGCCCACTTTGGGGGGCCTCGGGGGAAAGCCCCAACTTGACTGTAAGGACGCGCATTTTTGAAAAAAACATAAATTTCCTCTTCTATTCCCAAAGGTCAAAAAATATTACCTTATGAGGCAATAGAAACTGTCACTGGCTCTCCGTCTATAAATTCGAATTTCAAAAATCCTGTCGAATTTTTATCAAAATCTGATATGCCCTTTGCCTGGTAGAGAGTTTTTAAAAGACAAAAAAAAAAAAAAAAAACACCCGAGGTAATTTTTTGGGGGGCAGTGAAAATGAAGTCTTCGCTTCGCTCATCCAATTATAAAAACCCAAAAAAAAAACTCTATTTTTTAAAACCTTTATTCTATGGATTCTGGCTAACTTTTTTAAAAATTTTTCCCTTTTAAAAAAACAATACATTTCCCTAACCTTAAAGTTATGGGAAATATGAACGTTGTACCCCCAACCGTTTTTCTCAGAATCGGCCCAAGTGTACGAAAATTTTGCGCTAAAAATCGAAAAAAAAAACGTAGAAGTACGTATTCTGGAAATATTTCTTCGATTGTACCCAAAAACAATACCCTTCAAATTCAGAGATTTCGAAGGTCCCCTCCAAATTTTTATTAGATCGGATATGCTGTTTCTGGTAAGAGTTAAAAAAACAACAGAAAAACAAAAAAAAAAAAAACACCCGAGCTATATTTTGTGGGGGTCTGAAAAAATTTAATTCTTCGCTTCGCTATCCAAAATCAGCTGTGAAAAACAACAGTTCAAGACTGCCTCGTTTATTCGAGTGGAAAACTATCTCGCATTCCCCAGAGCACGATGTGGCGATGGAAAAGCACAAGTGTCCCATGTGTAGGGAAACATTTATGACTTAAAAAAAACCCCACCAGCCCGTTTACACACGACTGTGGGGCGTGGGAGCTTCACCGGGGTTTTAAGTGTAATAAAACACCCGGGTAAAATTCGCTCTTAACCCCTATATTTAAAAACGAATGCTTGCAAAAAACGCCTTTTGTTATTTGTAAAATGTAACTAAATCGTATATTTATGACCGATCGGGTTGTGAAAAATGATGGGCCCTTTTTAATGTTTGATATTAGCCTGTTTAAAATTTTTTTTGGGGTCTGTAGCTGTTGCTTTTTTGCCAAATATAAATGGATAACGCCAACTTGTTAAAGAAATAGGAATAAAAAGTTTTAGTACCCGGGAAAAATTTTCATTTATGTTTACTAGGAACTTCGCAAACGCTTTTTTTATCGCGTTGATGGTACTTTTTTTTTTGTTTTTAGTTTGCTGGACTTTTTTTTTTTTACTTTCGCAAGTGCTTTGTTTTTCTGCCTACGTATTGTAGGTGATTGTTTCAAGTTTTTATTGTTACTTGTCAAATTGTTTTTATTTACCGTAAAACTTATATTAAAAGCTTTTTTTCAAAAGGTTTGGCTAACTTTTTTTAAATTTTTCTTCAAAAAGGGACTACATCACCCTAACTTTAAAGTCCATGTATAATATGAACGTTTTAGCCCTACCCGTTGGGCAGAATTTCCAAATGTCACGAAAATATCGCAATAAAAAACGAAAAAAAACGTTAAGTCGATATTTATGAAAATATTTCTTGATGTACCCAAAAAAAAACACTTAAGTTCAGAGATTTCGATGGTCCCCTCCAATTTTTTATCAGATCGGGTGTGCCCTTTGCCTGGGAGAAGTTAAAAATCACCAGAGCTAATATTTTTTGGGGGGCGTAAAATTGAATCTTTGCTTTTTGGGCCCCAATTAAATTTTAAGTAAAAGGGTTTGCGTTAATTTGGTATCAGCGCGCGTAAACTGTGAGGCCATAATGTGCCCTCTAGCCTATGATTAGGCTAGGGGGGGAAGACTCAGCGGGTCCAGCCATTGGTGAGGAAAGAAAGGGAAATATTATTTTTTTTTACCAACACAAGGGTCCTCACTCGTCTGACTACGACTTTATTAATTTTCCCAGTAATTTTTAATTGGAACTGGATCAAAATCCAAATGGCAAACCCCCTAAAAAAAACCAAAAAATAATTCACTAATACTTACTAAAAAAAAACCCTAATTTTTTGTTTTTTTATATCAAAAACTCCAAGAGCCTATTACCTTTATTTTTCTCATAGAATGCTAATATGTTGTGCTTTTCGTTTATTTAATTGTAAAAAAATGAAATTTTATTTTGCATATAGTTATGTATAATACGGAAAATGGTTTTGGTTTGGGATCATGCTTGATACTGGTTATTTTCGATTTTTTTTTTTTTTGGTTAAGGGGTTTTTTTTATTATTCTATTGGGAACCCCCAAAATTACTTTTTTTTTCATATTTACTCTCAATTAAAACTATATTTTTACAGATGCGAGCAAGAATGGGACCCGTTTCCTGACGCAAACCCGGGTCTGAAAAACATCAGTGTCAAGACTGTCCTCATTTATTCAAGTGTAAACGGGATCTCACTTCCAACAAAGCACGACTGTGGACGCAAGGACCTCACAATGTCCAAGTGTCAAAACATTCTCGACGAAAAAGTATCTACCCGCCCGTTTTCACCGACTGTGGACGCAAGGGCCTCACAAATGTCCAAAGTGTGCAAGCATTCTCAAAGAAACCCAAATCTATCCCGTCCCCTAAGTACGAATGCATTGACAAGCAAAAGACCCCAGTGTAAAACTTTTTTTGGCCAAAAAATTCGACTATGAAATCCTGTCTCGCCACTCCAAGCACGTTTGCGGGAAAAAAGCCGCAGTTCCCGTGTACTAAGTGTTTCCTACGTGCCACTCGAAAAAATAATTTTACGTTGCCATTTGAACGCAAACACAATCCCCGGAGAATTCAATTTTTAATTTCTTTTTATTATACTTTTAGACATTTTTTTTTTTGTGGGGTTTTGGTGTTGCTAACTTTCTTGATTGAATTGCAACACTCAATGTGCTCCGATGTTTTTGAACATTTCAAATCGCTAATATATGCAAATAAAAACCCTGTGGGAAGTCATTCGCCAATTTTTGCTAAAAAATATCATTAGTTAATTCCACATGTTCACGTTTTTTGCAGCTCAACCAAAACCCTGTACATTTATAATCGTCATTCTATCCTCCATTTTCACTACTTTGCTTATTGCCCACACAACATTCAAAAATAACTGTATTTTAAAAAAAAATCTTTTTGGTAGAATGGAACAAAAGTAATCCTTTTTCGGGGAAATAAAAGTCCTCTATATGAACTAAACAATGGGCCCTTTTCTGACTAAACTGCTCTAAGAAATTTATTTTCCCCTTTAAACGATGAATTCCCATGTTAATAAATTATATGTTTTCAAGACTTTTTTTGGGCTAATTCACCCCTTTTGTTTTTTTTTTGATTTTGAAAGGGCTTTTTTTAAAGTTACTTTTTTTAACGTTAAATTTTCCAAGTAAAAAGTGCGATAAAAAAAATTTTACATGGTTTTTTGAGTGACGAGTATCAGTCTAGAAAATGCCCCATCCCCCCCCTAACATGCTTAGGTGCTGAATTTTTTACTTTATTACGGGATAATTACTAAAAAAATTTTTCATGGTTCCTTTCTCATGGATGAAATAAAGGCAATGCCTTGATTTTATCTTGTAACTTATTGTATTACCCCGCGGTTTAAACCGGCTCGTTTTAACCCGGGTTCCCCCCCGAACACCCAAAATTAAGCAGAATGGGGTGGTCAGGGGGAATGGGTGACCGCTCCCCACCCCGTAACTACGTATACCGCGGTTAGAGCAGATGGGGGGTTCGAAAACAAGTGTAACGGCTTCGTTCTCCTCGACCCCTCCCTGCTCGGAAATCCGGGTTAGTGGAGGAAAACCCATATGACTGTCAAAGTTTCACCGTCCTGTTTGGTGGGACGTTTAAACCCTTGGTCCCTTGGTACTTTTTCGAAGGTGAGGCCACGTCCGGTACCCCGGGTTTCCCTCCTCCCCTTTTGTTTATACTTTCCTCATCTATCCCCTCATCGTCTCGATTTGCCAAAGTGCATAAAAAAGAGACGTTAAGCAAAATTCAATCAAACAAAATTTATTGTATCATATTATTATCCTATGGATAAAATCACCATTTTAGACTGTATTGTTTTTTATGTTTGCTGTAATTATAATTTACGATAAATAAAACAGATACAACGATCGACCCCCGATCGGGACTGACTGTTTGACTCATTTTATATATCTCCAATGTTGTTAAAGCTGATTTCCACAGAAATGTCTAATGTCATTGATAACTGATTAATAAAAGTCTCAGCTCGTACAATGTTAAAACTGTTTATTGCAGACTGCTGCTCATAGCATTCACACATGATATAAGAACTTGTTATGTTATTGACTGTACATTGACACAATAATAATAATTAAAAGTTAAACATTCTTGACGCGATAATGGATTATTTATGACTTCAAATATGAAAATCATATATGATTCGGTGAAATTATAAAGTGATTCCATGAGCCCAATAACAAATTTTATGCTTGATATTTCTCTATTCCCGTGACACTCTACAGCAATCCATCATGTTTTAATGGAGTCGTGCAAGGGGCTGTCTTTTCGATCCTGCATCCTAAAACTTATTAGTTAAATGTGTTCCTCGCGTCTGCCGACGAGAACTGAGCCCAATCCACAGAACACACATACAACAGAGAGTAAACTCGGCCAGGAGACGCGCGCAGGGTACCCACACAAGCACACGATATTGACGGGGATATCCCTTTTTTTGGATTTCAAAGTGAAATTAACATCCCAATATTTCGGGAAAATAAACTAGGTATATCCTCAAAACGATATACTGCATTGGAGTTTAAAGGGTATGTTCAGAGGATATTCATAGCATTGACATGTACATCCACAGCTTTATCCCAACAACGTTTCATACACGTGTATAAAAAACTAATTTCTCTATTCTGGATATTTGCAAATAACCTATTAAGATACGTAGAATATGCTTTTTAAATACCGCATTACATAGTAAGTCCACTATATGTCCTGGGTATATACTTTAATAAGCAAATTTACACATCTCGACCGCAATTGAGTATATAATCTGTAAATTGAGCAAACATCACATAGTCATACACAGATGACATAATATGTCACATGTACATCCTACGTATATTCTACATAAACCAAAATAAGTTCCTACTCCGTTCGTAAGTATATAATCTGAATATTGAGCAAACATCCCATGGACATAAAAACGATTATTTTGGTATGTCCCATGTATATCGTTCGCTATTCTACATAAACCAAAAAAAGTCTACTCCGTACCGTAAATATATACTCTGTATATTGTGGAAACATGCCATGGACTTACACCGATTATATGGTATGGTCCCATGGTATTCTACGTAGTTCTACATTAACCAACAATAAGTCTACTCCATTCGTAAGTATATATTCTGTATATTGAGCAAACATGCCATGGTCATACACCGATTACATGGTATGTCCCATGTATATCCTACGTATAATATTCTCTATAAACCTAGATTCAGTCTACTACGTTCGTAAGTATGTAATATTCTGAATATACAGCGTACATCCCATGAACATACACTATTCACCTATTGTGGTTTTCAAAACGCGGTCTAGCGGCGTTGTGTAGAAGCATGTACATAATTTCCCATTAAAAACCTTGAATCTTAGATAATTGATCATTTTGAAGTATTTGCTTACATTCAAATTATGCATCATGTATGCGCACATACTTTAAATTGATAAGAAAGTGAAATATTTTGCAAATACAATCTCTACACGTGCGCAACCAAGTTAGCATTCGCCCATGGCTCTGGAGCTTGCTTTATTCATATTCTCGGGTAGTTTCTGTTCAGAGTATAAACACTTTCAGGTCGAGGCTCTTCCATTGCACTCGGTGGAGCTGAAATCTACCCTCAACCACTTAAATATTGGATTGCTCAGGGTTGCCCCCTGTTTAATTACGTTACTTAATTATTTCTTACCAAAAAAATTTTTGAATTTTCACTAGTTGATGGTCGGCATATTATGTGAATCGTGGAAATATTCGTATATTGTCCGTACATCAATGTACATCCATGTGATATTCCCCCACATCCTGTGAATGTCCATTGAATTTTATATGGTTTTAAATACATATCCATCGGTTGTGTTGTTACCTACAATATACCTACAATATAATGCACGTATTTGTATACTATGGATTCGTACGAATGTACCAAGGATATTCCGAAATGCATGTATGAATCGTGGATATAGTCCGTATATTGTTCGTACATTTAAGGATATCCAGAAAAGATGTTCATAGTAGGGCTGCGGGACCTACCACGCACATCAAATAAACGACAATGATATATTCCCGTACATCCACTGTACATCCAGTGGATGTGCAAGAATTTGTATTTTTAAATTATATATCCCTTTGATGTTGTAGATACCAACAATGTACCTACAATGTAATATGTATATCTATTATACCTATGGGTGTTGAAAGAATGTACCAAGGATATTCAAGAAATTTCACAAACGAAACGGGGGTATTGATGGTACATTCAGGAGAATACCAGTAGAATATATCTGGGAGGTCCACAGTAGATGAATATCGTGACATTTGCACATTCGCCGGACATGCCATTGACATAAAATGCTGTAATATAGTATATCCCTGGAATATACACTTTTTATTCATGGATATTCATAGGATATTCGTGGGATATGTGTGTGCTGTGGGGGTAATGGCACGGGCCACAGTGGTGTTTGTACAACTATAGCACACGTGGATTTTGCGACATCACACTAGATTGTGGAAATTTATCTGTGTTGTTGTAAATTAATTTGGGGACTTTACTTAAACAAAATTCAGCTTTTCAAATTTTGCATGCAGTTGCAAAAATCTGTGTTGACTACGAAATTTGAAATTAGATGCTGAGATGGATTTTGTAGGTTCTGGATTGATTCATTTTAAAATGTTCAGAGCTGTGTTGTTTTACGGCGTATGCGTATAAGGCCGGTGTTTTTTATCATGCACAATGAAATATAGCCACTAACTAGACCAACAGAGCTCAGAATAAAATGTATGTTTTTGTCTTCCCCATTCTGCTTCAACACTGCCAATAAGTAACACACATCGATATTCTTGTTTCAGACTCTTCTCAGCCCTGGCTCTTGATCAGCAGGGATTAAGGTAGGATATGAGGCCTTTTACAAACAACACTTATATTGCTGGGGGGCAAGGGTGAAGTGGCTTATTGGATGAGCCTAGCGAGCAAAGCGAAGATTCCATACACTACCTGGAGAAAAAAATCCGGATTGTTTTTTTTCTTCTTTCTTTCTTCTTTCTTTTTTTGTGTTTTTGTCTGTCGTTAACACGATTTCCGGCTAAAACTAATACCCCGATTGCGATGAAATTTTATGGAGGCTTCGAAATCTCTAAACTAAGAACTGCCACGTTTTTGAAACGCAAATCGAAAATTTATTTCTTCTGAAAATCGCAATTTACATTTTTTCGATTTTTAAATAATTTCTTCGACTTATAAACTCCTACAAAGCTTAATCCGATTGTAATGATTTTTTTTTAAAAGAACCTTTAATTTTTTGAATTGATATATTCGTGTGAAATTTGAGCGTAATCTAATAAATATTTATCATGAAAACGCAATTTTACGATTTTTTTTTATTTTTCGCTTATAACCCTTCTGCTTACCCGTTAAAAGTTTTTTTCAAGAACCTTAATTTTAACAAAAAATACTTCGTGTAAAATTTGTCGCATTCTAAAAATTATTTTTATGAAAAATTTCAATATTACGATTTTTTCCTTTTTTAATTACATTAATTAAAAAAATTTTTAGTTAATTTTTTTTTTAATTTGAAATTTATTTAAAAAAAAAAAATTCAACAAATTTTCTGATTTTTTCACAAACAACAAAAATCCGCATAAAAAAAGGGCAGCTCAATGCCCCAAATTACCTCATCCCAACGCGGGGGGACTTAAGCGTTTTCCTAGTAAGAGAATGGAAGTGTGAATGATCCATGTCCCCAAAAAATTAGGAAAAGTTTTGAAGTAGTCAAATAATTGAAGTCATATTTTAAACACATTGCGGTAATCCTATACCCCCCAAAATAAAAAAACTTGTAGAAACAGCCAAACCTTAACACACTCAAAAAAATGAGATCTAAAAAGGGGGCCAAGTCATCTACCCCTTTCCCCAAATTTTCGCATTCTTTTAAATTTAAAAGTACAGTTTTTCCATACAGCATCCCCGAAAAAACTTGGCAAATAGAATTTGCGATTATTAATTTAAACGAAATAGTTCATCCAAGTTTTTTTTCTAAATTAAATTAAAAGTAATAAAAATGCAAAATTTTTTTTGCCAAGCTTTTTTGAGGATGCTGTTTTGGGGAAAATGTCGTTTATGAAATTTAAAAGCGCAAATGTGGAAGGGTGAGAGCTTGGCCCTTTTTTTTGATCTCATTTCTTTTAGTGTGTAAGGTTTGGCTGTTTTTATACAAGTTTTGTTATGTGTGTGACTCTATTTTTTCAATTTCCTTGAAAAAATTATATTTTTAAAATATAAAATTTTTTATAAAAGTTGATTTATTTCTTGGATTAGCAATAAAAATTGGGTTAAAAATCTAGACCCGATTCATGTACTCCGGGTAAGGTGGTAAAACCATGGTATAACGACGTAAAAGGGACGGGACCCCCAATTCTTGATTTTCGGGGGAATGACTGTTGAAAACCAATTTAAAAATTTGCACTTTAAAAGATATGCGATAGAAAAAGAGCTCAAAAAATTCTATTTTTTTTAGATGCGTCCCTTCAAAAACGGGGGCCAATCAAAAAGCGAGTTGCGTAAAATGTTTTGATTGTTGCAATTTTATGTAAAAAAAAGATAGCAAGCGATATTTTTTGACCCTTGTTTCGACTTGTGTTTGTGTGTATTGGGACAAACTATTTGTGCGGGCCTAGGGTTGGTGGGTTTGCCAAAACATGTAATGTAATAAAAATTTTCTAGTCCTATACCAATGGAATTTAGACCTACCTGTTGTATTTAAAAAAATTTTTCTACTCGGGGCCCTAGGTCGGGGACGGTTTCTGATTTTTTTTTTATGAAGATAATGACAACTTTCTCTTTTTCCCCCACAAGAAGCAAAATTTAAAATGCCCGCCATTTGTTTCGTATCGCACTTTCCCGCCGTACTTGCTTATACCGTAACAGGTCAAGTAACTATGGTTCTTGTTGATTTTATAAGGCTTTTTTAAACCTTTATTTTAAAACCTTCCCAAAATTTTTTAAATTTTTTTTTCAAAAGAGACTATTTAAAAATACCTTAAAGCCGGGAAAATATGAACATTGTGTCCCACCCGTCTGGTCGAATCCGGGGGACGTATTAGAGTAAGTGCAGTAGTACAGTAGTAGGAGTAGCACTCCTTAAAATGATTTTTAGCAGTTTTTAAGCCCCTTTTTTCACCCAAAAAGGAATGTCGTACCCCAATAAAATTTGGCATGTTTTGGTCAGGTACCTAAAACCCCTCGATTGTGATAGTTTTTTTAAGTTCACATCACTTTTCATGCGGCTGGTAACACCCCAAACACCCCAACTCTGCTTGGTTAAAGGGGCTTGGTTGTAGCGCACCGCGGGTTTCTCGGCGCCCTAAAGGGCACCTAGATACTTTTCAAACTGGAACAAGGGAATTTGGCTTTGTTTTGGAATTACGAAAACATTTAAAACACGAGTGTTATAAAATCTGTAAGTTTCCAGATTGTGCCAAAGTCTAACGCAGAAAAGATACCAATACAAATCACAAAATTTTGAGTAAAGTAACGTTCTTCATGCCTGATTTGTGGCAAAGTCCTAAGTTATTGGATGAGCGTAGCGAAGAAGTCATTTCACTATGGAGAAAAAAATCCGGGAATGGGGGTTGGGGGTGGGGGGTATTTTAATGTTATTGTTAACACGATTCCGGCTAAACCGATACTCCAATTGCAATAAAAATTTTTAGAGGCATTCGAAATCTCTGAACTTAGAAATGCCCGGGTTTTTGAGCGCAATCCAAAAATTATTTCTCATAAAAATCGCAATTTTACAATCTTTTCGATTTTTAAAATTTCTTCGACACCTACATGCTTTATCCGATTGGAATGATTTTTTCACAGAACCTAATTTTATTAAAGGGGTATTTAACCGCTAAACTCAAAAAATATATTTCATTCAGACTAAAATAGTAATGAATTTTTAAGCAATTAGCAGAAAAATTATTAGGGCCACCATGCCCTCCCAAAAAATTGTCAAACATGACTTTCAGTCATGACAGTCTTCGACTTATAACACCTACATGTTTTATTCCGATTGTCATGATTTTTCATAGAAGCTTAATTTTATGAATTGAGATATTGTGTGAAATTTGAGCGTAATCGAAAAATTATTTCTCATAAAAATCGAAATTTTACGGGTTTTTTTCTTTTTTAAAAATTATTATTTGACTTATAACACCTACATGCTTTATCCTATTTGTAATAATTTTTCAAGAATCTTGATTTTATGAATTATATATTCGTGTTAAATTTGAGCGCAATCAATTGCAATTTTAGATTTTTTTTCTTTAAAAAAAATACGATTTTGTCAAACATAATATTTTCGAGCTAGGTTCCAGCAACAAAAATCTCCCATAAAAAAATAACATGGGGACGATCTTTAGCCCCGTGACCTTGGAGGATTTGATCCAAAAAAATATTGGCCTTTATTGACGTACTCGACAGCCTTTTCTGTAAATTCTCTATATTTTGTTTTGTAATTTGGGCCAGTAGTTCGGTCAAAATACGTGATTACCAAGAGGGGGTGTGATTTTGGAATGCATATTTTTGCGTGTTTGAGGGTATTTTTTGGGAACAGTTTCAAGACACGATGTTATAAAGGGCATTTTAGATTGGTTTCTAGCTCTTTGTATCTATGTGGACCAAAAAGCAGCAGGTTAAAGGGCCCATTTAGGAAATTTTTCAAAACACCAATTTTCCGCCAATTTCTGGATCAAAAAAATTAAAAAATTAGTGTTTTAAATCACAGTTACAAGATATAATATTTTAAACGATCATTTAAGTGTAGTATTGTGCTATAGATCACGTGGTAAATAATAATTTTCTGGATTTTTAGCCCCTTTAACTAGGAAAACGCTTAAGTCCCGCCGCGTTGTTGGATGAGCGTAATTGGTGCATTGAGCTGCCATATGTGATGCAGATTTTCTGTTGTTCTGTAGAAAAATCATTACAAGTTGAATTTTTTTAAAATTAAATTAAATTAAATAAAAAACTAACTTTAATGTTTGATTTTTTTAATTAATTGTAATTGTTAAAAAAATAAAAAAATCGAGAAATTACGATTTTTATAAGAAACCCAATTTTTTGATTGCGCTCAAATTTAACACTTATCTATTAATTCATAAAATTTAAAGGGGTTCTGTGAAAAAAATCTTTTACAATATGATAAAGCATGTAGGTGTTATAAGTCAAAGAATTTTTTAAAAAAGAAGAAAAAACGTAAAAATTTCGTTTTTTCATTAAAAATAATTTTTTGAATTGCGCTCAAATTTCACACGAATATCTTAATTTATAATATAAAGGTTCTAAACAAAAATCATAAACAATCGGTTTAAAGCATGTGGGGGTTGTTATAAGTGAAGAAGTTTTTCAAAAATCGAAAAAAAATCTTAACATTGCGATTTTAATGAAAATAATTTTTCGATTGCGCCCCAAAAACGTGGCATTTTCTAAGTTCAGAGATTTCAATGGCCTCCTAAAATTTCATCGCTTTTTGGAGTATCGGTTTAGCCGGAATCGTGCGAAAAAAAACAGACAAAAATAAAAAAAAATAAAAAAGAAAAAAAAGAAAGAAAAAAACATTCCGGATTTTTTTCTCCAGTGTGGGTGAAATGGAATCTTCGCTTTGCTTGCTACCTCGCTACGCTCATCCAATTAATATATTCGTGTGAAATTTTGAGCGAAATCGAAAAATTGTTTCTTATGAAAATCATAATTTTACGCTTTTTTTTGTTTTTAAAAATTCCCGCTCATCCAACAACGCGCCTGAAAAAGCGTTTGCCTAAGCTTCCTAGTAATTGCATATTAACCCACCCACATGAGTTCATTAAAATCGAAGATGCAGTGCAAATTATTGTTGGATGACCGAAGCGAGCGTAGCAAGCGAAGCGAAGATTCCATTCTACTACACTGGAGAAAAAATACCGGGAAAGTTTCTTTTTTTCTTTCTTTCTTTTTTTTGTATTTTGTCTGTTTGTCCACAACGATTCCTGCTAAACCGATACTCCAATTGCGATGAAATTTTATGTAGGCCTTCGAAAGCTTTGAACTTAGAACTGCCACGTTTTTGAGCGCAATCGAAAAATTATTTCTCATGAAATCGCAATTTTACGATTTTTTTCGTTTTAAACAAAATTTTCGATTAATTAGCCCAAAATGCTTTGTCCATTTAATAATTTTTATAAACTTTATTTTATGAATTTGGGAATATTTGTGTGAAATTGACGTTTTTCCCATGTAAATGTCTTTTTAAAAAAACGCAATTTACGACTTTTTTCGAAATTTTTAAATTTTTTTGGCTTATAGCCCCTACTGCTTATCCGATCGTAATGATTTTTCACAGAACCCTAATTTTCATGAATTTTATATTCGTGTTAAATCTGAGCGCTATCAAAAAATTATTTTTTGGAAATTGCAAATTTTTCAATTTTTTTCCTTTTTTTAAATTTCGATTGATAAAAATTTAAAAAATTTTTAAATTATTTTTTTTAAATTTAATTTAATTTAAAAAAATTCAACTTGGATAATATGATTTTTTCACAAGAACAACGAAATCCGCCCTGAC
>JAMZAV010010728.1:0-21817 GCA_024449915.1 Sweltsa coloradensis
TCATAAGTCTTATATTAAGACTGCTATGCAACTAACGAGAAATGATGCTATACAATGCTAAATTTGTTCATACCTAGTAAGAGAGCAAGGCAACCTATGCTAGGCCAGACCCAAGTTGTTCTGCCTGTTGAAAAGTGTCCTGGCCAGAAGGAAGCCTCAGTCCTGTCCCCCCACTCCTAGTATTTCTGCGTAACATTTCCACTCAGTCACTCAGTTGGAAGTGCTAGCTATCCCGTGACGATGACTATAATGCTCGTGGCTAGCCATGGTACCAAAGTCTTGTTTAACACGTGCATACATTGTGAAAAGCACGTGATATTACATAAAAGTTAGAAGCTACTAATATTATAGCATATTCGAGTATATTCGACACACAACACAACATAATTAAAAACTTATTTCCACCTAAGAACAGTGTTAAGTTCAACTAATTTATAAAATTATGCAATACCGTATTGTGATAGAGATCGATATTACAGAAGTATTAATCACTTCACCCCCACACCTCATATTTGATTATATTTTTACGATGCAAAGTGATTATTTTCAATATTTTTTCTTTGTTGTTGATAAATACCATAGAGTTACTAACTCTGCTCAATACCATGATTTCCAACATAAGTGCAAGAAATCCTCAACGTGGTTTTGTGAAGTAGGACAAAAGTAGATACTAGGGAAACGCCAAAGTCGTTGTTTGACGAGTGAGAGAGCCACGTGTTGAGTACCCGTGAACATTGATTGGATTTAAGTAAGGTAATTATAAGTTTTTAAGTTTAAGGGCACGTCAACTGTCCGGCCATAATGCGTCACTTTAACCAATGATAGGCTAGGGAGGTCAAAGGTAGGGGGAAGAAAAGTAATGTTAGCGGGTACAAACACATGGCTCACTCACTCGTCTAACAACGACTTTGGCGTTTCCCTAGTTATAATCTTTATACAAACATTTGTGGTCACAGACCCTTGTTGAACAGATAGGGTACACCCCAGGCTAAATGGAACGGCCGGTGTACGACCCTTAGTCACTTCCTCCAGAGTCAATGTATGAAAAATTTAAGACGATTCCGTCTGGGCTCGGGGTAGAATTGGCCCAGAGCATGGCTCTGCTAATCGTAAAAGGCGATTCAAGAGAAAAGGTCCACCTCGCAAACATCAGCTACTCCCCAAAACCAGAGGCGAGCTCTGGCAATCGTCGTCGGGGACACTTCCCCCTTCCTTGATGACCTCCCAGACGACGATGACGACAATGACACAATGAACGATGACAAAGACAATGACGTTCGCCACTTGAGAAACCCCCCTTCCTCCCCTTACCCATGGCTGGTTCTGACCAGCATGGGCCCCTCCTCCCCATCCCCTAGGCTAGAGTCGTGCATTATGACCTAACGGTTGACGCGTCCTTAATCCAAATAAACCCAAAAAAATAAATATTTGGGTATAGGCGAACAGAGAAAGTGGTTTATAGTTTTTTGGTTTCAGGGTGCGTCAACCGTTTGTCGTCGTCCTATTATGAAAAAAGGCTGGTCCCATACGTCCCAATTTAGTTTTAGTTTGGATTAAGGGTGCGACAACCGCTAGGTCAAAAATCACCACTCTTGCCTAGAGGATATAGGGAGGAAAATCCCATGCTGGTGCTGGTCAGAAATAGCCACGCGGGTAAAGGTGAAAGAAAAGGGAGGGTTCTCGCGTCGTGGTCGTCATCGTCTTTGTCATCGTTCGTTTTGTCCTGGTCGTCGTCGTTGGGAAGGTCGTCAGAGAATATGGGGGGTCCCCGACAACGACTACCAGAGCTCGCATTCTAGTTTCGGAAAGTAATATACTACCCTACTTACCAGCTGATGTTTGCGAGATAAAATACGTCGCACTGTTTCTTGTAGATCATCACCAGCCCAAACGAAGTGTGATATCCTTGATAGCCAGCAATGGCCTAGCATCATTTTTTACAGAATGACAGAAGGCATGCATAATGAAAACAAAATAATAAACAAATTTACTTGGGTCATCTGATCGCAAACTTTCACAGGCTGTGTTCTATTTTACTAATGGGTATTTCAAACATTTGCAATCTAAGTTCAAATTTTTCACATTTTTATTTCTTGTGAGCTTAAATCGCAACGAATATTGTTCATTTTGTCAGCAGTTCTAAGTTACCTGGTCACGGATATCTGTTTAAAATTTCAGCTCAATCTATTTAACCGTTCGGCCGTATGAGCCCGGACAAACAGACATTTAACAGACAATGCTCACGGCCAAGGCCCGATCGAGTATAGCGTTAGGAAAGACTTACGTTCGCTACGCTCACTCGTCTAATAATAAAAATTGAGACTACCTTATTAAAAACGTTAATATATTTTCCGAAAGTTTTACGTCGTAATTCGCAATAATCCGTGGTGTATTATCATTGAGTATAGAACATACTCAATATGGTATTATACTTCGTATATGCTGTAGGTGTAATAGACCTAGACGAAATGTGTTTCTTTCACCAACTGAACTCGCAACCTTAATATACTTCAACTCAGCGGTGCACAGTGCTCAGTAGTATTCCTGTAGTAAAACTGGATTCTTGTGGATATGGTGACTGTGTAAACATTTACAAGGAAAACGCTCAGTTGGACGCGTTGTTGAGCGAGCACCGGTACGTGCAACACGACCCGAGTACGACATTCCCATAATGTTACATACCAATAAGTCTTTTCGGTCTTGACCGATTTAGCTGAAAATTTGTAAAATAGGAGAGAATGGATAAAATCCACCGCCATCTAGAGGACCTTGACATCATTTCTTTGGGAAAACTATTTTAACTCTTGATTACTTCTAGGTGGCAGTAGGCCTACATAGTGACCAGAATTCTTGTGCGACTTTTCGTTGCCATGGTAACGTTACTTTTGTTAAAATGTAATTTCTATCTACACTACTTATCGGATCAAAATAAAATTAACATATTCGTGACCGGACGGACATTCTAAATGATTTGGCTACCTCAGATTTTGTCGCCGTTTAGTTAAAAAAAAAACTTTAGGTTAACTTTAATGTAACTTTATAACTTTTTGAACGATTTTGCCACAAAACTAATGGCATTCAATCGGGAACGAAACTTGCGGATGGTCAAAATTTCAACTCGATCCGAGCCTCCGTTTGACCGCTATCATGAGCCAAAAAAGCTGTGCGACTTTCCGTTGCCATGGTAACGGGACTTTGTTATAATGTAATTTCCATCTACACTACTTATCGGATCAAAATAAAAATAACATATTCTTGATCGGACGGACATTCTAAATGATTTGGCCACCTCAGATTTTGTCGCCGTTTAGTTTGAAAAAAAAAAACATTCGATTAACTTTAATGTAACTTTTTAACTTTTTGAACGATTTTGCCACAAAACTATACAGCAACCCGCCTAGGTGGTATGTACATGTGTGCAAAATTTCAGGTCGATCAGAGAAACGGTGCGACCTGTATCGAAGCAGTAACAGAAAAAAAAACAGACATTCGAGCCATAAGAGTCAAGTGGAGACGCTCGCTTCGCTCGCTCAATAATAACGTTCTCCAATGGTAATCATATATAAAACTCTTAATGTCCAAATAATGAAGCTTATTGCATTGCATTTGATAAACAGACATAACGGCGACAACACTACGATTAAATTATTAGTTGGTAATTACTAAGATATGGAAACGAGCGAAAGAATATATTATGGTGACTGACTGATGGTTAACATCATTGCGGGCACCGATTACCACGGCGGTGAGGAACGCCCTTGTTCAAGAAAAGTAAGTTGCATTCTAAGCGCCATAGGCCCTTCCTTAGCCTGGCCAACTGTGTTCATGTACGCTTGTAAAATTATTTCATCGAGTGTATAGCTTTGGTTTCTATGCTCTGAAGTCTATAAACAATAGAAACAATATCGACTTCAGCAATTTGTTGCCACCAGTACTGTTCGTTCGTAGCCAAGGACAAGACATCAGCATTGATTGATTTAAGTTGTGGTGATCAAAATCATTAATATGACATCGCCAAGGTCATTGGGAGGTAGAAAATATGATTTGACATTATTCACGTCTTCTTACAACACGACGCTTTTGATCCAAACGTAAACGCGTTTTCTCTTAAAAGACTTTGGTAAAATCTGTAAAAAATTTTGTTAATCAATGGAGATACATAAAATGCAGTTTTAATCATATCATATAGAAAAACTCAAATGTGACATTGAACTTATGTGAAAGTATATATAATTTTATTCAATTGCATTCTTTAATTTTGTATGTGTTTTTATCCTTGACCATGCAACTATACTTTCAAATTTGTTCGTTTCCAAACGAAAATGCCAGACTTACTAAATAATTGCTCCGTTCACAATCTATTATTTTGATTTATAACTAGCGTGATTGTTTAAAGCGCATCTACAGTATATACATGGGCGATACAGTCTTTCAACCTTGTTCTAGCGTGATCAAAGTCAGTTGCAACAGAATGCGGCTTCCTGGTTTGCATATTGCGTAGGATGCGTGTGCTGCGAGTGACTATACATAGCGAGTGACCCATTAACACAAGCAGCAGAAATGCGTTATTGAGGCTCTTAATTATTCAACTAATATGCTGGTTAGTGGTTACATGACATTATATAACACATTTTTTGTAACACTTCAAATTTTGCTTGCTGTAATAGTAGAAATAATAAAAACCTAGAAGCTTATGACAATTACAGGTGTTATTTTAGTGCAAAAACCATTGTACTTGTTTTAAAGATGAATAAGTATATGAGTCAGAACATGGCTTAACTGTGAGGTGTAACAGATAAACTAGGAAAACGCTAAAGTCCCGTCGCGTTGTTGAGCGAGCACCGGTACGTGCAACAACGACCCGAGTACGACATTCCCATAATGTTACATACCAATAAGTCTTTAGGGTCTTGACCGATTGAGCGGAAAATTTGAAAAATAGGAGAGAATGTTGTACTTATTGATCCTGCAAAATTTCATTACGATCGGAACATTTTTTTTTTTTTTTTTTTTATTTTTTTATTTTTTATAACGAACGGTCGGATTTTGTTCAAAAAACTATACAGCAACCCGCCTAGGTGGTATGTACATGTGTGCAAAATCAGAGAAACGGTGCGACCTGTATCGAAGCAGTAACAGAAAAAAAAACAGACATTGGAGCCATAAGAGTCAAGTGGAGACGCTCGCTACGCTCGCTCAATTAAAAATTGTCAACATAAAATAAGGCCTTCAAATACGTTTCTTTCCTCAGCTCGAATCTCGTTGTTGGTGGAGGTGTCGATTATAAAGAGAGATCAAAAAATTAAAATACGCTTCTGTTTTGGGCATTGAAATCTCTTTGCTGGTGAAGTAAGTGACTTGTATTTCTATGACAACTTTGGGTGACGCTAGCCCCGCCCGTTTGACGCCCAAAGTCACCAAAAAACATAATGGATCATCCTTTGCAAAGGTCAACAAAAACCTCCTGTCAATCGGAGGTCTTGTTTAGTTCTTTGTGAGTGGTGACACACACACGGACTGAAAAGTGCTGCATGTATATGCATAACAATTTGTAGCAGTTACTCCGACTTTTATGCAAATGCTTTCTTGGACGCTCCAAGTATACATTTTCGGGATGGTATGTTCAAATTAACTGACTCAGAGAAGGAAGTTAAACATCATACTTTAATTGCTTTATTTTTTTGTTTCTTTATTACAAAAAGCCGTTACAAATGTACGTCATCGTTACTTCCCATTTCTATAGTATAGGTTCAAATGGCTAAAGACATTCTGGGAATCATAGTACAAACAGGTTCCAGACTGTAAAAAAGAAAAACTGATAGCGTGTTTAACATTATTCTATATAACTTGCCTAATGGTTTTCATTCTAGCATTTACCAGGAGGTGACTTACGATTCATCCTAGGATGAGGACAGCATCGACAAGGCCCCACGTACTTCGTACTACTAAAATGTTATGGTATAACAAATAATAAACGAAACTAAATAAAGGCATGTGAAAATATGTTTGGATTGATTCAAAAAGATTATACATTTAATTGTTTATTTTATTTTATTATTTATAACGTCTATCCTATTCAGTTAAAAAACTGATTTACAAAGGAGGACAAATAAATAAATCTAATTACGTAGATGCAGACACAACAATGAACTTCAGTCAAGTAAATTTTTGAAGTAATAATATTACAACAACAATGTATTAAAACATAATAATATTGGTAGATGTAGTGTTTGTCAACTACAACAACATCACTGTTTAATCATATCTATTATGTTGGTAATACTGTACATTTGTAAAACAGTTTGTTTATATAATTACATTGTTGGAGTAGGTTTATGTCAGTAAAATATGGATGGAAATGCAAGTTGTTTGTTGTGCCACCAATAGAGCCGTGCTGGGAGACTCCACCGAAAGAGTTGCGTCGTTCATCTAGACTGGTTTCAAAGGGACCAATACACTACTTCAAGAAATGATAACAGTTTCCCTTGCGGGGGAAAGATGTAGTGTTTGTCAACTACTACAACATTACTGTTAAATCATAGTTATTGTATGTTGGTAATACTGTACATTTGTAAAACTGATTGTTTCTATAATTACATTGTTGGAGTAGGTTTATGTCAATAAAATATGGATGGAAATCCAAGTTGTTTCAGTAACCAATTCAAAAAGGATGTTTAATGCAATTACCAAAGTGGTACCTTTGGGAAAAAAGAAAGAAAAAATCATCAAAAATTAAAACGAAAAGAAAAAAAACTGATTTATTAGACGATCCCACTCAAACGAATATTAGGTTTTCAAAAAAAAAAAAAAAAAAACAGGAACAGCAATTAGCAAATAGGGAGTAATCAAACTTTCTCAGAAGAAACCACCGAACGAGAATCTTTATTCTTGTTTTCAAATCATGATAACAATAATAATACCAAAGATCTTGACTCTAATTTATAATTATATCAGACATATAATTATTGGATATTGTATAAGTCAAAAACTGATCACAGCAATGATACAGGACACCTAACTCAAGTTGCAAGCTAGCTATAGTCCGGATGTTAAGGGATATATTTGGGGCATACCTTGCATTTTTTGATACAAGCAAGGCACTTAGCACACGTGTTCTAGGGACCATACCCTACTAATTTTCACTTGGAGCCATCGTGATATCCCGTGCAGGCACCCGTTATTGCATGTTGCCTACCCTGCTGGTTTGAAGGGTTGATTAGCAAAACAATTTGGTGTTTGGTGATAGAAACTTGAAATTTTTACCAAATAGGGGTAACATTAGGCTTAACATTCTGGCAACGGGGAATTGCGAATTTCTTCATAGTTAAGGGATAATTGGGGTTATAATTTTTGGGGGTTGAATATTTCGATTTAAATTTTTTATTGATGACACCCTTGGTTTAATGTTGGATTTCTACGTTAAAGTACTTCTCAAAATCTTCAATCAAAATGATGGTGCTAAAAATATGACAGCAACCCCTAATTTGGTCATAGTTACCTGTTGACATAATGACCTGAGTAATGACCTATTTGCAAATGGTTAAACATAGTCGTGTGACTACTCTATTTAAAGCTTAGATGAAGTAGAATATAAGAAATAATTTTTAAAATGCCACGTTGACCTGTGACCTTTATCGTCCTTTATTTGACCTTGATAACTGTTTCAGCAGGGATGCATAATGTATACTTATAGAGCACATCCAAATTTATGTGATATATTAACAAGTTGACTTAATAAATGTACTCACATGTAAGTAGGGCTATATCATATGATATTAGGCTGCATTGCGAACGCTTTTATTGTCGCGTTGATGGATGAGCAGTTTTGTAACCATTGAACCCTCTTTTACTATACTTTTACTTCGTTGTTTTTCAACGTGTTTATACAAATATATATCATTTTAAAAGGATTACCAAGTTCCTGGTTGATCGCTTTGGTAATACACTTTTTAGATTAACATTCATTAAGAGGAAAGTAACAATTTACCCATTGTAGATTTTCAAGGTGCCCGTTAGGGCGCCGCAGCCAAGCCGCGGTGTGCTACACACTCGGGCACCTTATACAGCAAGCAAAGTTGGGGTGATTTCGAGGAGCTACCAGCCGTCATGAAACGTGATGTGATTTGAAAACTATCAAAATCGAGGGGATTTAGGTACCCGACAACACATCCCAAATTTTTGGGTTTGGGGTACGAGCATTCCTTCTTGGTGAAAAATGACTTGAAACATAAAAATCACTTAAGGATGTTAGTTACTACTTACTACTACATGCTACTGGCTACTTCTGTCTAATTCGTCAGTTTCAATTGCCCAGCGATTCTGACCAAACGAGTGAAGCTACAACTTTCATATTTCACATAGAACATTAAGGTAATAGTGATGTAATCCTTTTGAAAGAAAAAGTTGAAAAGTTGCTGGAAGGCTTCCTGATAAAGGTTTTAATATAAGCCTTATACAGGCATACAATCATCAAGTATCTATAGTTACTTGACAATGATCGCCCACATTGTTTACAAAAAGAATGTCTTTGGGCCACTAGATATTTTACATTCCATTGTTAATTGTTAATTTCATAGCAATTAAATCGACTTTGATATAATTATTATATTTTAACAAATAATTTTGACAGTCATTTCCGGAACACAGCTGATTGCAAGGACGTGCACATCAGTAGAAACACACGCGTGAAGCCCTGAGTAACAGCAGCGAGGGCACCATTATGCGCGTGTCTCCCTGCTTGTGATTACACTGGGGCCAACCCGCCTGCGAGATCCTGTATATAGTGATAGTATTGAGTATGGTGGTATAGTAACTAAGAGGGTATCAAGTGTGCTAATGACTTCTTTGCCTTCCTCATTTATCGTTGATATATGCTGGAGGCTAACAGCCTAAACAACTTGCCTGAAATACGTAGAAAATTTGGCCATCCTTTGGGAATTTTTGTAGTTGGAGTTACGCATCTCCTAAATATTTGTCCCGTGACATATTTAAAGACTTATTGGGTAGTACTTATCCCAGATGATGTCTAAGCGTAGCACAGACGCTAGTTCGTTCTTGAGGAAGAAAGGAATGACTCTGTCTACATACTCTTGGAATGTAATTGAGTGGCCCGGGTGTTTGGGGGGGGGGGGCGGAAGGGAGGGGGGCTTAACCCATCACGTATTTTTGCATCTACAGGTGGTGCCATTTAATACAGAACTTTTTTGACTGGTATTCAAAAGGCATTTCACTAGATCCAAATTTTGGTACAAGATCTCAACGCCCCCAATACAGTCAAGGACGATGAGGTTGGTTGATTTTCATGAACAAGAATTCAGCCAGATCACCAGATCGATGCCAGCATGTAGCTATGCATAATTTACTGAAGAGAATCGCTCTTGAGGCTGGTCATTTTGGCCTTTTATAAACAAGAGGTCGACTGGCTGTGCTAAAGAGCAGAAATTTGTTTTTTATGTGGTCCATACAATATTTAGCAAATGTACTCACTGCCGCGCCACCAGAGAGCGAGAAAGTGCGCGCTCTCGGAAAGTGGTCCCAAAAAGTGCGCGATTTATAAAAATCTGTTTTTTGTTGATTTGAATTATTTATGTTATTGTTTATATTAACGTCATACTACAGTACACTTCTAGTTAGTCCACATTTTGGTTCAATCATAAGAAAGAACGTTTTATTTCACCCCAATAAAAACGGACCTGAACATTCCCTGATAAATTTTACTTCATTGATGAGCAACTAGTGATCAGTTAGCCACTGATTGGCCACGATTTACCATTGGAATAGGACAACATCAACAACGCAATTACTTTTATTTATTTTTATGGTTTATTACCATAAGGATCTAACAGAAACTTGGTACTCCTTTTAAAATGGTATATTCTATGTAAACACGTTGAAAAACAATGAAGTAAAAGTATAGTAAAAATGGGGTTCAATGGTACAAAACTGCTCATCCATCAACGCGACAGTAAAAAACGTTCGCAATGCAGCCTAATATCATATTGATATAGGCCCTTCTAACATGTTGAGTACATTTATGAAGTCAACTTGTTAACATATCACATAAATTTGGATGTGCTCTATAAGTATACATTATGCGTCCCTGCTGAAACAGTTATCAAGGTCAAATAAAGGACGATAAAGGTCACAGGTCAACGTGGCATGTTTAAAATTATTTCTTATTATTCTACTTCATCTAAGCTTTAAATAGAGTAGTCACACGACTATGATTAAACCCTTTTTCAAATAGTTCATTACTCAGGTCATTATGTCAACAGGTAACTATGACCAAATTAGGGGTTGCTAGTCATATTTTTAGCACCATCATTTTGTTTGAAGATTTTTTGGGGAAATACTTTAACGTAGAAATCCAACATTAAACCAAGGGTGTCATCAATAAAAATTTAAATCAAAATGTTCAACCCCAAAATTATAACCTCAATCATCCCTTAACTATGAAGAAATCCGCAATTCCCCGTTGCCAGAATGTTAAGCCTAATGTTACCCCTATTTGGTAAAAATTTCAAGTTTCTATCACCAAACACCAAATTGTTTTGCTAATCAACCCTTCAAACCAGCAGGGGTAGGCAACATGCAATAACGGGTGCCTGCACGGGATATCACGATGGCTCCAAGTGAAATTAGTAGGGTATGGTCCCTAGAACACGTGTGCCAAGTGCCTTGCTTGTATCAAAAAATGCAAGGTCAAGTCTCTTAACATCCGGACTACTACCAGTGGCCGGCAACCAGACAATCTAGACAGAAAAATATCATTGAAAATACATTGATTATATCATAACCAAAGCAATAATGAACAACCAAAGAGAATAGCAAAATCATAAATCATAAATTATGAAGAGAAATTAACATTACACAAACCCAAAGACAATGAATCACAAATAAATACTAAAGAACAATTCTTCTTTGCTCTCTGATTCATTATCATTGTTTCAATTTTACTTTTAAATGTACGATCAACGCGCTTGTATCATCATCAAAGCGACTTAATATTATACTAAGTATCTTAAATAGTGAGTACATTTTTATAAATCAACTTGGGAATACATAATGCGTTTGCCTAAAAAATTATCATGGTCAAATATAGTAAACTGAAGGTCACAGGTCAACGTGGCAGATACTAATTTCATTTATTTTCATTGCACTTTCTCTTAGCTTTAAAGAGTGGAGACACGACTAGATTTAAACAATGTTGTAAATTATCTTACAATATTGGTCATGTATCAATATTATTGTGGGTTGCTGACCTTATCTTTTAACAACATAATATGATGTATTTTTTGATACAGACCCTCAAATATTAAACATAAATGTGTTAAAAAATACAAAGTGAATTAAATATTAGGAATCCCCTAACATTCTCACCTTCCACCGCTTAACTGTTGTAAATCCTGACCTCCGTGGCCACGAGTTATCATATTATAATTTTAAGTGTGTTGTCAAAATCTCATGTTTCTATCACTACACCCCGACATTTAACATATTTATTTTAGCCTCTTATCGACGTAACTATATGGTATTGAATCGCTATAATTATATCGGTTGTTTAGTCAATAACAGAAAATAATTTATTACACGTCTAAAAGTCACTTCTTTGGTAACTTTGCGTAACTGAACTCCATGTAGAGAATTTCTGATAGACGAATGAATTTAAATTCCCTTCCATCACCAGTCTTCAGCATAACAACTATATTGCCACAAGATGTGATACCAGCTAGAGCTCTATAGCTACCACATAAGCAGAAACTCGATCGTGGCCATGCCTAAGGATATTGAATGTTGCTACAAACGAGTAGACAAAACACCAAAGCTATCATTCAACTATCAAGTATTCGAGCATTCGCGTGTGTGTGTCTATATCTTCGCCTGGAGTGAGACTGGTTGAAACTTCTTCATTTCATCTCTAAGGTGGTCCTTCGTAACAGAGTTAAGATTAAACGAAATGGGCTATTACAGTCAGCATTAATCGATCAACCTATTGAACGTAGCTAGCCTCTGCCCAAATCCAACTATCTTTATTAGTCTAATACCGTAATTAAATGCAATGATGTTCGCGCAACGTAACAAGGAGAATACAAATAACGCCCTATTGGTGTCAATTAAATACTTCAGCGACACTAATTACTATAAAATTGTAAATTTAAAAGCTAATTACTAATTTGTTGCTGAGGTTCTAAGCAGTTAATAACATAGTATGCACAGGTCGGTGAATAGGGTAGACATGGGTCTGTATATAACAAACATAATTAGTATTTTAATGGGATTGATTGAATTGCGACGGACCTGTCATGTACGTCGTGTAGTGATTGATGATTGTGTGATTGACTCAATCATGTCGTATGAAAGCGTCTTTACGTTATGCTGTTCGGTTGTTTGGCAAATCATTCGATTCGTACTCACAAACTAATGGAAACACGGGTTTGCGGGACGTTTGAGTTGTGTTCTTCTTGTGTGGCTTATCTGCTTATACGATTACCGTCCTAGTAAACAATATGTTAATACTTTGCCTCATTGTGAAGACCTGGATTGAACATAACCTATTTTGGCTACAAAGACACACGAAACTTTACAATATTCAATTAAATGTTGGTTTGTGAAATCTTCTTATTAAAATTAAATACCGTGTACAGTAATTATTTAATTTTAATTTATATTTCTCTTTGTTACTCATGAACGTAATTCTACATTTCCCAACAGAACAACGATCAAACAGTTAAAAATTAAAATATTCGATCAAGGTTCACAACCACAACCTACTTTCAATGCATCATTGCCCATTGATTCAACAAGAGATTGTATGCAAACAATTTATAGGGAATATTCAACATTTCACTACACTGGAGAAAAAAATCCGGAATGTTTTTTTTTTTTTTTTTTTTTGTATTTTTGTGTGTCTGTGAACACGATTCCGGCTAAACCAATACTCCAATTGCGATGAAATTTTATGGAGGTCTATGAAATCTCTGAACGAAGAACTGCACGGAGGGAAAAATCGATCAAAAAATTATTTCTCATGAAAATCGCAATTTTACGATTTTTTTCGATTTTTAAAAAAATTCTTCGACTTATAACATCTACATGCTATATCCGATTTTTTCACAGAACCTTAATTTTATGAATTAATATATTCGTGTGAAATTTGAGCGCAATCGAAAAATCATTTCTGTTGATCATCACAATTTTACGATTTTTTTCAATTTTTAACATTTCTTCGACGAATAAAACCTACGTACATGCTTCATCCGATTGTAATGATTTTTTCACAGAACTTTAATTTTATGAATTTATATATTCGTGTGAAATTTGAGCGTAATCGAAAAATTATCTATTAAAAAAATCGCAATTTTACGCATTTTTCGTTTAAAAAAAATACGCTCATCCATCAACGCGGCGGGACTTAAGCGTTTTCCTAGTTATTAGACGAGTGAGCGCAGCGAACGTAGTCTACAACGCTACTCGATCGGGCCTTGGTCGTGATTAATTCTGTATGTTAAATGTTAAATGTTAAATGTTAAATGTTAAATGTTAAATGTTAAATGTTAAATGTTAAATGTTAAATGTTAAATGTTAAATGTCTGTCTGTCTGTCCAGGCTCATACGGCCGAACGGCCAAATAGACCGAGCTGAAATTTTAAACAGACATCAGTGACCAGGTAACTGAGAACTGCTAACAAAATGAGCACAATCTGTTACGATTTAAACCTGCAAGAAATAAAAAACTGAAAAATTCGTTGAAATGTATGGGAATTATTTTAACGACAATGGTTTTCATTTTGAAATAATATATTTTGTTTGTTATTTACCTGGCTGTGAAATGCCGTGTCCAAGGTTAATCGAATATTGGACGTCAAGGTACCCCCAAATTCCGCTCGTAGATTGAGTAAACCTTGAAATATTTTCACGTATTTCCTACTGGCCATGTTTTCCGTAGTATTGTCACAGATGATGGACTACACTGCGTTATATGCATTTCAAAACATGTTGAATAATTTAAAAAATACAATCCAGAAATTACAAAATCTTTCCCGACCATTAAACCCACGTCTCCCACATTTCGGCTATAAGTGCGCTTTAGCCAACTCGACTACGGAAACGCCAAAGTCGTTGTTAGACGAGTGAGCGAGTCATGTGTTGAGTACACGGCAACATTTGCATTTAAGTTTGATAATTATATCGGTATAGATAATAGGGTTTTAAGTTGAGTTGGTATAAGGGCACGTCAACTGTAAGGTAATAATGCACCACTTTAGTCTATGATAGGCTAGGGAGACCTTAGGTAGGTAAAATAATAAATTGATAAATGGGCTTAAATGTGTAGGTTCTATTTTAACAACAATGTTTTTTCGGGAAGAATTATAATTTTTGGAATGTCAAGAGGTGCGCGGCACTGGCCAAGATGCATCGAAACTTGCACGCTCAAGATTACCCAAAACTCCGCACGGAGATTGAGTAAACCTTGCAATCTTAGCTCGTTCTCGTACTGGCTATGTTTCTTATACTATTCTGCAATGTTAAAACACTACAGAAATTATTTATTTATTTGTAATTAATATTATTAACCTAGATGGTTGGCATGCGAAATAAAGTACGATGTACATGAACAATCCCATACAATTTTTATGTCTTTTGTAATTTTTTATACTATACAAATTTGCGTTTAGCGACAGAAGATACGATTGGTTTGTGCATGGACTTAAAATAGTTACATCCATGGTTTGTAGAAACTCCATTGAGATTCGTGGATCTTGATCACTGCCTTGGTACAAACAATTAAAGATCAAACAGGAATAATTAAAACATATTATGGGCCGTATTTAATTTGTTATTTTTGCAAACAAAAACACATTCTACGCCGCCATTAATTGGCGTGCTTTCTGTATGTTTATAAAACTAGGGAAACGCCAAAGTCGTTATTAGACGAGTGAGTGAGCCATGTGTTGAGTACCCGGTAACATTCCTTTTCTTCCCCCTACCTTTGGCCTCCCTAGCCTATCATAGGCTACAGTGGAGCATTATGGCCTAAGCTATGACCTAAACTTAAATACCCTATTATTTATACGAATATTACTAGGGAAACGCCAAAGTCGTTGTTAGACGAGTGAGTGAGCCATGTGTTGAGTGCGCCGGAACATTTGCATTTAAGTTTGATTATAATATTCGTATAAATAATAGGGTATTTAAGTTTAGGTCATAGCTTAGGCCATAATGCTCCACTGTAGCCTATGATAGGCTAGGGAGGCCAAAGGTAGGGGGAAGAAAAGGAATGTTACCGGGTACTCAACACATGGCTCACTCACTCGTCTAACAACGACTTTGGCGTTTCCCTAGTTATTGATTCATAGCAGTTGTCGAAAAAGTTTGCATTAGACGAGTGAGCGCAGCAAAACGAAGTCTTTATAACGATACTCGATTGGGCATTGGCCGTGAGCATTGTCTGTGTGTATGTTAAATGTTTGTATGTAAAATTTTTGTCTGTCCGGTCCCATACGGCCGAACGGCCAAATAGATTGAGCTGAAATTTTAAACAGACATCCGTGACCAGGTAACTGAGAACTGCTAACAAAATGAGCACAATCAATTTCGATTTAAACCTAGAAGAAATATTAAACTGAAAAATAGACTTAAAAATTGTTCCTCTGTTTTGTCTCAACCTTTGGCTGTCATATTAAACAAGATTTTTATGACAGGTAATTTTCCATCTGCCTGGAAACAGGCAAATGTCATACCATTGTTTAAAGCAGGAGACAAAACATCTGTGAAATGCTATAGACCAATATCAATTCTTCCGATTCTGTCTGCCATATGTGAAAGAATTGTCCATCATCGTCTCTTGGCCCACATTCTTCCACTTCTTTCGCCTGAACAACACGGATTTCTCCCTAACTGTTCATGTCTCACCAATGTTGCAGTCCTCCAACATCATGCCACTAATGCCCTGGGAAACCGATCCCAGCTGGACGTTGCCTACATTGATATTGCAAAGGCATTTGATTCTGTAGGCCACAAACACCTTCTTTACAAGATCAAAGAGCGTTTTGGTGTGAGTGGTAATTTCCTTAAGCTCATTGAGAATTTTCTTACAGATCGAAAGCAACGTGTAATTTTTGCCGGTTCATCTTCCTCTTGGTTACCAGTGCTATCTGGTGTCCCTCAAGGCAGTGTATTGGGCCCTCTCCTTTTCGTGTTGTTTGTAGACGATCTTGTAGACAGACTTAAACCGTTTGCTTGTGATTTTCTGTTGTACGCTGACGATTGTAAAATTTTTAAAATTGTGTCGAAATTATGTGATGCAATCGTTCTTCAAGATGCATTAACAGCGTTTTCTCAGTGGTGTTTGGATTGGCTTCTCCGTCCTAATCCTGATAAGTGCTCATTGTTAACAATTTCATTGCGGAAATTACCATTAGTTTGTAATTATAATTTGTCGGGGCAAGTCATTCAGCGAGTTACTAAAATGAAAGATCTTGGTGTCATTATAGATTCAAAATTCCTTTTCATTGAGCACATTTCTAAAATAACTTCAAAAGCAATGTCCCTATTGGGTTTATTATATAGGTTCACTGATATTCGTGACCCAACTGCTCTAAAATCATATTTCACGGGCTGTGTTTTACCTGTGATTGAGTACTGTACTCCAATTTGGGCATTATCAGCTGATACCAACATTAAAAAATTAGATAGAGTACTTTCATTTTTCTGTGCAATTGTACGTCATCGTGTCCCAGCTTTTAATGCCTGGTCTCGTCAACAAATTATGAGTGAACTTTTCATGACAGATCTAGCCACTCGAAGAAAACGCTATGACATGTCCTTCTTGCACCGTATCATCAATGGCATTTTCCGGTCCACCAGTCTTGTCTCCATGTTTCCACTTCATGTTCCATCCCGCTTTACTAGGCTTACGCACCTTTTCCATGTAGCTAGACCTAGACTTTCTATTACCCAAAGATCAATCACCTTTCGTTTACCTTCCTTTTATAATAATTTACCTAATTTACCAAAGTTCGACATATTCACTGATTTTAATACTTTCAAAAAATCAATCCGTGATTGGACTGCAGTTGAAGGTCATTAGCATTTCCCCCTCTATTCTTTCAAACATTTTTTACTCTTATGTTTGTTGCACTTATAATTTTGATATATTTGTTTATTGTTAATTAATATTTTTAATTGTTTGTTAATTTGTAGGTTTATTAATTGTAATTTTAATTTTTACTTATTTATATATTTTTTAGGATTGTCTATGTAAAATGGTACTTGTGCTGTACGAGACTCTTATATAAATAAATAAATAAATAAATACATACCAATGTGTAGAAATTATTTTAACGACAATGATTTTGATTTAGAAAATATATTTTGGTTTGTTATTTACCTGGCTGTGAAATGCCGTGTCCAAGGTTAATCGAATGTTGACGTCAAGGTACCCCAAATTCCGCTCGTAGATTGAGTAAACCTTGCAATATTTTCACGTATTTCGTACTGGCTATGTTTTCCATAGTATTGTCACAGATGATGGACTACACTGCGTTATATGCATTTCAAAACATGTTTAATAATTAAAAAAATACAATCCAGAAATTAACTAATCTTTCCCGACCAGAGGATTGAACCCATGTCTCCCACAATTCGGCTATAAGGGCGCTTTAGCCAACTAAACTAGGGAAAGGCCAAAGTCGTTGTTAGACGAGTGAGTGAGCCAAGTGTTGAGTTCCCGGGAACATCCCCTTTCCTCCCATATACCTAAGGCTGGATCTAGCCCAGTATGGGGAATGGTACCGGGTACTATACACATGGCTTACTCACTCGTCTAACAACGACTTTGGCGTTTCCCTAGTAATTAGACGAGTGAGCAGTGAAACGAAGTCTATACTCTATAACGCTACTCGATCGGACCTTCTCGTGACTGTGTCCAATGTCTGTATGTATGTCCGGGCTCATACGGCCGAACGGCAAAATTGATTGAGCTGAAATTTTAAACAGACATCCGTGACCAGGTAGCTAAGAACTGCTAACAAAATGAGCACAATCCATTGCGATTTAAACCTACAAGAAATATATTGAAAAATAGGCTGCCAATGTTTAGAAATTATTTTAAAGACAATGGATTTGATTTTGAAAAAATAGTTTTTGTTTGTTATTTGCTTGGCTGTGAAATGCCGTGCCCATGCAAGGTTTATCGAATCTGGCACGCTCAAGGTACCCCCAAATTTCGCTCGGAGATTGAGTAAACCTTGCAATCTTTACACGTATTTTATACTGGCTATGTTTTCCATAGTATTGTCACAGATGATGGACTACAATCCGTAAAATGCATTTCAAAACATGTTTAATAATTTTAAAAATACAATCTAGAAATGACAAAATCTTTCCCGACCAGGGGATTGAACCCACGTCTCCCACATTTCTGCTATAAGGGCGCCTTAGCCAACTAGACTAGGGAAACGTCAAATTCGTTGTTAGACGAGTGAGCAAGTCTTGTGTTGAGTACAAGGGATCATTTGCATTTAAAATTGATAATTATATTGATATAAATAATAGGGTTTTTAAGTTTAGTTTGTATAAGGGCGCGTCAACTGTAAGGCCATAATGCTCCACTATAGCCTATGATAGGCTAGGGAGGCCTTAGTTATGGGGAAAAAAAGAAATGTTACCTGGTACTCAGCACATGGCTCACTCACTCGTCTAACAACGACTTTGGCGTTTCCCTAGTTAGACGAGTGAGCGCAGCGAAACGAAGTCTATAACGCTACTCGATCGGACCTTCTCGTGACTGTGTCCAATGTCTGTATGTATGTCCGGGCTCATACGGCCGAACGGCCAAATTGATTGAGCTGAAATTTTAAACGGACATCCGTGACCAGGTAACTGAGAACTGCTAACAAAATGAGCACAACTCATTGCGATTTATAAACCTACAAGAAATAATAAATTGAAAAATAAGCTGCCAATGTTTAGAAATTATTTTAACGACAATGGATTTGATTTTTAAAAAAAGTTTTTGTTTGTTATTAGCCTGGCTGTGAAATGCCGTGCCCATGCAAGGTTTATCGAATCTGGCACGATCAAGGTACCCCCAAATTTCGCTCGGAGATTAAGTAAACCTTGCAATCTTTACACGTATTTCATACTGGGTATATTTTCCAAAGTATTGTCACAGATGATGGACTTCACTCCATAATATGCATTTCAAAACATGTTTAATTGAACGAGGGAGCGTAGCGAACGGTGTGATCTCCATTCGACTTAAACGGCCCTAATTGTTTTTCTGCGTGGGTGTGTGTGTGTGTGTACGTTGAAAATCAGCCGAATCTCTAAACAGATTGCGCTGAAATTTTTAAACAGACATCCGGTACGAGTTTATTGAGAACTGCTAACAAAATCAGCAAAATTCATTGCGATTTAAACCTACAAGAAATAATAAACTGAAAAATAGACTTCCAATGTTATGAAATAATTTTAACGACAATGTTTTAGATTTTGAAAAGATATTTTTTGTTTGTTATTCGCCTGGCCGTGAAATGCCGTGCCCATGCAAGGTCTGTCGAATGTTGCACGTCAAGTTACTCCCAAATTCCGCTCGTAGTTTGAGTAAACCTTGCAATATTTTCACGTATTTCGTACTGGCTATGTTTACCATAGTAGGCCCTATTGCCACAGATGATGGACTAAACTGCATTATATGCATTTCAAAACATGTTTAATTATTTTTGAAATACAATCTAGAAATTACAAAATCTTTCCCGACCAGGGGATTGAACCCACTTCTTTCACATTTCGGCTACAAGGGCGCCTTAGCCAACTATACTAGGGAAACGCCGGGGTCGTAGTTAGACGAGTGAGCGATTCATGTGGTGAGTACCCGGGAACATTTGCATTTAAGTTTGATAATTATATTCGTATAAATAATAGTTTTTTTAAAGTTTAGTTGGCATACGGGGACGGGCGCGTCAACTGTAAGGTCATAATGCGCCTCTCTAGCCTATGATAGGCTAGGTAGGCCTAAGGTAGGGGGAAGAAAAGTAATGTAATCGGGTACACTGTTTTAGATTTTGAAAATATATTTTTTGTTTGTTATTCGCCTGCCCGTGAAATGCCGTGCCCATGCAAGGTCTGTCGAATGTTGCACGTCAAGGTACCCCCAAATTCCGCTCGTAGATTGAGTTAACCTTGCAATATTTTCACGTATTTCGTACTGGCTATGTTTACCATAGTAGGCCCTATTGCCACAGATGATGGACTACACTGTGTTATATGCTTTTAAAAACATGTTTAATTATTTTTTAAATACAATCTAGAAATTACAAAATCTTTCCCGACCAGGGGATTGAACCCACTTCTTTCACATTTCGGCTACAAGGGCGCCTTAGCCAACTAGACTAGGGAAACGCCAAAGTCGTAGTTAGACGAATGAGCGAGTCATGTGGTGAGTACCCGGGAACATTTGCATTTAAGTTTGATAATTATATTCGTATAAATAATAGTTTTTTAAAGTTTAGTTGGCATACGGGGACGGGCGCGTCAATTGTAAGGTCATAATGCGCCTCTCTAGCCTATGATAGGCTAGGTAGGCCTAAGGTAGGGGGAAGAAAAGTAATGTAATCGGGTACTCAACACATGGCTCACTCACTCGTTTAACAACGACTTTGGCGTTTCCCTAGTAATTTTTAAAATACAATCTAGAAATGACAAAATCTTTCCCGACCAGGGGATTGAACCCACGTTTCCCACATTTTGGCTATGAGCCTTAGCCAACTAGACTAGGGAAACGCCAAATTCGTTGATAGACGAGTGAGCGAGTCATGTGTTGAGTACCCGGGAACATTTGCATTTAAAATTGATAGTTGTATTGGTACAAATAATAGTGTTTTTAAGTTTAGTTGGTATAAGGGCGCATAATGCTCTACTCTAGCCTATGATAGGCTAGGGAGGCCTAAGTTATCGGGAAGAAAAGGAATGTTACCGGGTACTTAACACATAGCTCACTCACTCATCTAACAACGACTTTGGCGTTTCCCTAGTAATAATAATAATAATAATAATAATAATAATAAATTATATATTATAATAATAATAATAATATATATATATATTTTTTTTATTGTACATACTTTGCAATATACATTTTTCAGAACATAAATATTTTCCGTCTAAGCTGCAAAACAGCTTATTAGTGGGGGCATTGAACAATAATATTGAGAGCGCACCGGTCACTTAAAAGTATGCACAAACCAACACATAATACAGATTGAGTACAAAATTAAAATAAACACTGATTGCAACAGGCATTTCGTTTAGAAATAACAAAGAATTATAATAATAATTATACAAAAATTAATCAATCAAATCAAATCAAAAACAGCGGAATTGCCATACAATAATAATAATTAAAGTAATAATAATAATAATAATAATAATAATAATAATAATAATAATAATAATAATAATATCTAATAATAATAATAATAATAATAATAATAACGGTCAAATAGATTGAGCTGAAATTTTAAACAGACATCCGTGACCAGGTAACTGAGAACTGCTAACAAAATGAGCACAATCCATTTCGATTTAAACCTACAAGAAACAATAAACTAAAAAATAGGCTTAAGATGTGTAGGTTTTATTTTTTAATTTAGGTTTTATTTTAACGACAATGGTTTTGTTTTTGAAGAAGTCATTTTTATCGAATCATTTTTGTCATGCTGTGATTACATGCATAGCAGTGACCAAGGTGCACGCTCAAGGTACCTCCGAATTCCGCTCGGAGATTTAGTAAACCTTGCAATCTTACACGTATACG